>JAQFVV010013393.1:0-80000 GCA_028023455.1 Epiperipatus broadwayi
TATATATATATATATATATATAAGTAAACAGAAAATTGGGTGTGAGTTAATTTATGTATTGTTTAAGGCTAGAATGGGATTTTGAGCAACAAGGGAATATATACGTAAATGGAAAAATATGGGTGATTTTGTCTGCAAGTTGTGTAAGGAAGACATAGAAAATATTAGGCATCTGTTACTTCAATGTAAATGTTTGGAAGCAGAAAGGGTACAAATAATGAAGTTATGGGAGGTTAAATATGAACA
This sequence comes from Epiperipatus broadwayi, assembly GCA_028023455.1. Classification (NCBI taxonomy): domain Eukaryota; kingdom Metazoa; phylum Onychophora; class Udeonychophora; order Euonychophora; family Peripatidae; genus Epiperipatus; species Epiperipatus broadwayi. Next base: position 247 of record JAQFVV010013393.1, read on the forward strand.
AAGTGATTATACAGAAAGTAAGTTATTGGATTTTATGCTAGATTTGGGAAAAAATAAGGGGGATTTATATATGAAGGTCATGGAGTTGACAAAGATTATGTTGTGGAAATGGGATGGAGCAGATTATGGGAAAACTTAGGGTGAAGAATGGAAAAGGAAGGTAAAGTGGATAACAGGTTTCTCTGGGGATAGCTGCTGAGAGATTCCTGACTCCATTTAAGGAGAAGTCACAGTAAATCACATCACATCACATCATGTAAAAGAGAGAGAAAAAATGTGTAGAAAATATAAATTTGTTATTAAGAACAAAGAAAGTGAAAAACTTGTTAATATTAAAATGGAAAGCTCTTTAAATAAAAAGATGTTGGCTAAAATACATAATTATAAAAAAAGAATAAAATTAAATAGTAAAATTATTGGAATATCTTAATTTTAGTGAAAGAAATAAATGGTAGTAAAATATTTATAAATATATTTAAAAAAGTAATGTAGGGGAGAAATAAATATTAGTACTAAATGATGAGGAAAAAAGAGTCTAGTTCTAGAGAAGAATTAGAATCAATCTTAAATAAGTATGTAATGGATATAGAAAAGATGTTAGATGTAAAGGATAGAATGATAACAATCATAGTATCACATAATAATATAAATATTAGTTTTACAGAAAAAGAATTGAATGGGACCGAGAGAAGTTGAAAAATGAAAAGGCAAGAGGTTTAAATGATTGGCAGCAGAAATTGTGATGAATTTGGTAAATACAGCAAAATTAACACTATTATCATGCTTTTATAAGATAGCACAGAAGACAAAATATAACTGGAATAATACAAGAATGGTGTTATTATTTAAAGGAAAGTGTCAAGATCATAGAATGATAAACAATTATTGGACCAGCAGTGGTAAAATCAGTGTTGTACATAGCTTTTGCATATATGGTGGCTCATAGAGAGGCAAATTGGATTGAAGAAAATAATATAGTGGGCGAAATGCAAGGAGGTTTTAGAATAGATAGCTTTATAAAAGAGAGTTTATTTGTAGTCACCCAATAAGCAATTATATATGGTCTTTATAGATAAAGAGAAGGCATATTGTAGAGTGAATAAAAATAAATTATGGGTAAGCTTAGAAAATTTGGGAATATATGGTGCTTTAGTGGATCTTATTAAGTGATTAGATGAAAAATAATTATTATACGTAATTAGAAAATATAGAATTAGTTATGATTAAAAATGAAGTGTGACTAAGGTAACAATGTCCTATATCATCTTTTTTGTTTTTGTAATACTTGAGAAAAATGGAAAAGACAATAGAAAGATTAGTAAGAGGTGTGGAGATACTATTAGTAGATGGCAAGAGAGTGTATACATTATCAGGTCTTTTATATGATGATGATATTGTCTTATGCACAGACAGTTAGGAAGATGAAGACTTGTGCAGTGTTAGGTAAAGAGATGGGAATCAAATTTAGTGAATATAACTGAATAATAATGATGGTAAATGCAGGGAAAAGAGATTTTTTTTGATGGATATAAAGTTAAGTATGGTGAATAGGTAAAACTTTTTCAAAATTGTCTTAAGTAATTAAAATAATTGTTTGGAGGAATGAGAAAAATAATAAATGAAGCAAAGAAAAGAAGGGGAGTGACAATGATGTGCTATGTGTTAGCAAAGTGGTGTTATATTGTTTAGAGAAGATGCATAGACAGCAAAGAACAAAAGTCAAGAAGGAATGGGGTGGTCAGGTTTTTATATAGGAAATGCAAAATATAAAACGAAAATGTTTGGTTGATTGCAATTTATGGATAGTAAAAGAATGGCCAAAATAGTATTTACTTGGGTTACAAATAAAGGCAGACAACAAGATGAGTAAGAGAATAGGATATGCAGGAGAATTGGATAAAGATTTTATATCAATATATTTGTACAAAGAGTGAGACAATTGTGTTTGTAGGATTGGTGAGGGTCATAGTGGTAAAAATTGGGATAGAAGAATAGATATATTAAGTTAAAAAGAGAGAACTGGAAATATGGAGAAAAAATAGCTTGATATATAGAGAGAGTTGTATATTGGATGTAAATTAATATATGATAACACCAAAAAAAGTAGTTTACTCTTTAAGGTTCAAGCAAAATTGCTAGCAACAAGGAAATATGCACATAAATGGAGAAATGTGTGCGATTTTTTTTAGCTGGTTATGGAAGGAAGGCATAAAAAATATTAGGAATTTATTAATGTAGTGTAAATGCTTACAAGAAAAAACAGTACAAATAATGATATTCTGGAAGAATAAATATAGACCAAGTGGTTATACAGAATTGATCTTTATGCTGAGGTTGTGGAAAAACTTAAAAGGGGATCTATATTACAAAGGCCACGGAAGGACAAAGATGATGTTGTGGAAATGTGATAGATCAGAATAGAGAAGATTATTGGAAAAACTTAAGGTAGGAAATGGAATTAGAAGATAAGTTGGCTAACAGAGTTTTTTTTGACATTTTGGCTGAAAGATTGCTGACTTCAATAAAGGAGAAAAAATAAACGAGTGTTATTTATTTTTTACATTATAAACTATATCACAATTATAAGTTGTTGTTGTTTTAAAAATACTTTGTTAGTTATTTTTCAGTAAAATTCTGCAATAATTAAGTTTTTATTATTTTTTCCTAATTTAAATTAACGTATCTAGCAAGACTGTAAGTGAATATATATATTAACTGTACGTTTTTGGTGTGACACCTAAAAAATTGGCCATTACTAATATTTTTAAGGATTAAATTTAATTAATCATCAGGCAGTATTAGTACTGTAGATCTTTAGAATAATTTAATGCTCTGTGCAAAGATCGTAATCTACAAATAACACACACACACACATATATATATATAAATTAAATAAATAAGTTGGTAAATAAAAATTCTAATCTATTGTAATGGGATGTCAGTTTTCACCAGAAAGAGGGTGCACATTTCACTACAAGCAACTTTGGGTTTTCAGGTAGATTGCTGGAAATGAAATGAAGAAATGCTAAGTCCATGATTACAGCCATCTTTACTATGCTAGCCCAATAATCATCAGACAAATGTAGATATAATTTAGACAAGTTCAGCCATCTCTCATCCCTCTTTCAATCACCATTATAACCATGATATTCAAACTCATGGAGAATTCACAATTGGCTTTCTTCAGGAATGATTTTAAACAAGTCATTTTCTAATATGCTTTTATATAAGCATTGACCAATAAATTATATTCCTATGACGTTTATAATATTAACAAATATATATATATATATATATATATATATATATATATAAACAATTGTTATGTAGCTAATAATGGTTAGTGTATTTATTTATAAATATATGATATAATATAATAATGATTAAGCAGAGAGATCAAATTAATAACTCAATAATATTTAATAAACAATAAAAATATAATGTAAAAGATAAATAAAATATTAATGAAAAATAAGGATGAATTTTTATCATTTTGAAAAATTAATAAATAATTTCCCCATTCAATACCCTATGATAAAATTTCATATCATAATAAACTTTTCAAAAGTGAAGAATATAATTCAAATTAACAGATATAGATATATATAAATTTAAAAAAAAACAACAACAACTTATTAATACATTTATAGTCTTTGTTCATGAGTATTATTTACAATTGTATAACTTATTTTATATGTATTTATAATAAAATAAATACATTATATGTTTACTATATTATATAGTAAACATAATGTTTCTAATAGTGTTAAATAACCATTTTTATACTTCATCTAATTTTGATGAATTTTGTCAAACTTTTAATTTACGTTTTTAAAATTAAATTTACAATAAAGACACGATACCAAATTTGAAATAAAAAATTAATAAAATTAAACATATTAAAATAATATAAAAAATAATATAAAATACATAAATAAATAAACAAAAACTTATTTTCCCGAGTTAAGTAAGAATGAATCTTTAAGTCCATAGTTCATAATCCTAATGGAATTATCCTATGAAGTATATTAATCCGTTAGTGTATATATTATTTATTTATCCTAAATGAATAAATTATTAACATAATCCAATGATTTTGTTGATATAAGATAAAATATATATTCTTTGAAGACTGATATTCTTAATCTCTATTTTCTATTAGATGTTCTACACAATAAATATCTTAAATTAGCATAAAAGTTAGTTTAGAAACCCTTACAATACAATGTTGTTTTACTCACTACACAATGTAAGATTCATTATAAATTTATAATTATTTTCAACATATTTATATATGTAGAAAAACGAAGTATTAAAATAAAGAAGTTTCCAATAACTCAAATAGATGTTGTTTTTTATGTTACTATTCTCTTTTAGATTTAGAAGAAAATTAAAATATTTTTTGTAATCTTTTTTAATCCATAGGTTTCAATTTCCAAATGAATAAATTAATATTTTAATTTGGAAAGATTAAACTTTTCAAATATAGTTCAAATTCAATTCCCATGTAGAATAGTAGTATCTCCTCTTATCTATTATCAAGAGACCAAATGAATTGTCTGTATCACATGTTTTTGTTTCAATTTTTCATGCTTCATTTAAATATTCATCGTTATATATATATATATAATTGTTTATTTTCAATTTCAAATCTGGATTAACTAAAAGTTTAACATTAAAGCACCTATCATTTTAAATTTATTTTTCTTAAAATAAATGGTATATATATATATATTGTAACGATATATAAATATGTCGTTACATTAATTTAAAATAAAAACTTAAAAGTTCGCAAATAAAAGTAAAAAACTAAACGTTAAAATTAAAAATGTTTGTTATACGTATATACATTCGCACAGATGCTAAACTTTAAAAATATTTTTTTTAATAAATAAAAAAAGGTATTTGAATGTATTTTTTATAAAAAAGGATTTATAAAAATATTTTAATAAAAAAATAACATAAGTTAAAATAAAAACAGGTATTAATTAATTCCTGTAATCTATAAATGGAAATGATTGTTTATTAATTATCTAAAAGCTGTTTAATTAAAAAGTCAGATGGAAAGTTAGATAAGAGAAGAAAGGGATTTTAGCTTGACCAATGGAAGCCAAATAAAGGCCCGGACCATAACGAAAAAACAGAACAGTGACATTTTTGTTCATGGAATCCATAGGAGGACTATAAAAAGAAAAAATATTGAGTTCCAGTCAGCTTTTTCCAACTTGATTTTGGTGAGTCTGGCGACAAGACGCATTTGTTGTCCTCACTCACTTATTTTAAAAATGCAAAGACTGTGATACCAGAACAGAACCAGCAAATGCTACCTCCAAAATGTCAGACCGGTCTTCCAGGAAAGTCTCCGGGGGAATTGCCAATGGGAACATGGACTCTTATACCGTAAGCAATAGAACTGAACAGTTGTTAAAATCTTAACATTAATTAAGAACTTTAAAGTTTGATAAGTAAATTTAAATTTTATAAAAAGAACTTTTCTCGGACTTATGTGTCAACTCAATTGATAATGAAAAATTTTATATATGTTTGCGTTTGATAAAAAAAATCATTTCCATTTATTATTTATTGTATTGATATTTATTGTTTAAATTTTAAATAATTTTGAAATTTAAGTTGTTTGTAGACGCTTGCATGGATTCGTTTGCAGTTAATTATATTTTGGTTTTCATATTTGATCAAAATATATAGACATTCGATAAATAATGATACCTTACGGTGAGTATCTAAAATGTATTTATTCGGATATCTTTTAAGTTATTGGTGACAACGCAAGTATCTTATGGTGAATACTATTGGGTTACTTATAAGTTTTCCTCTGTGATTGTCGGTATCAATAATTTTGTATTTTGATCGTTTACGTTTATTTTGAAATGTTTTTGACCATGGAATCTATGTAACCGATCTATAACCAACATTTTTAAACAAATCTGTGCAAACGTATTTAAATGTTAAAATTAAGTCGGGCGTGAATGGCTATATAGATTTGTTAAGTTATATTAGGGGAGGGTAATCTTAGGTTATTTGTGTCGTTGTTGAATTGGGTCAATGGATTGGATGTATTTGTGTAATTAGTAGATGTAGTATGAGTTTCGCTACGTGCAGAATCGCTGTATACACCGCACCAACCCTTTGCCTATGGATGAGATTGTAAGTCGGCCAACAGATCTCGCAGTCCCTTCCTATGGAGTTTTTATTTTATTGTTCTTTTTGCTATACAGACGTCATATTCCTGTATTAGACAAGAGTCAATGTTTTCTCAAACTATATTGTTCAGATGTCCATTCCTGACAGTATAGTATCTTTGTGCTGTTGTATTTTCATGCTACATTGAATACATAAATGTATCGGATGGATTGATGACAGTTTGACTGCGAATTTTAGCCTAAGGTTAAATAGGGATAGAATGTTTTATTTTCAAATGCAGATCTATGTAGTCTATTCATACTTGACAATCTAAATAAAAAAAATTAAAATCATTGAAATTTATGTAAATGTAAATTTAAAGAATAATAAGAATATAAAAATCTAAAAATGTTAAACCTATTCCTCGGGTTTAGAATGATTTTATATGTGCGTAAATAAATATATTGTGTTAATTTCTGGCAGTGGCTTTTATTCTTTTATATTTAAGATATAAAATTAAGTTATATTTTATTATCTCTGCTACTCACTGAGCTAGTGACTTGGGCTAACGGTAGGAATATTTAAAGAAAGTGGAATCTTAACAGCGCGTATCTGCCTACTTTATAAATTTTTCTAGGCTCAAATGCCTAGATGGCGCCCTTGTAGTGCAGATATTGTTTTCGCGGTTAGATTCGATCTTCACTTTCATTCCGATTGGTACAATATATATATATATGCATATTAAAATAGTCAAATACATTTTTATTAATAAATAATTTAATTAGAGATAATTATAAATGACTGTATAAGTATTTTAGGGTACTCCTATATTAGGTTAACTAAAAATTACTATTACACTATGAAAGAAATATAAAAGTGAGTGAATTAAAGTATATTTATTTACCTTTTGTATATGATCATTTTTAAGAAATTCTTCAAAATACAAAACATCGAGAACATCAGCCATGTGTATATGTATTTTCATTATGCAATTAGTATCCATGTCTTTAAAATGATAAACCGTCCCTGGCCACATATTCGTAAACATAATTAAAACTCAAATGTTCTGCATAAAGAAGAATTATTTTCCAGATTATATAGTTGGAGTACATTCTGGAATATATATATATATACACATATATATATATATATATATATATATATATATATATATATATATGTGTGTGTGTGTGTGTGTGTGTGAAAAGGAAAAACAAGTTTTATATATGTAAAAACCTGCTATCGCTTGTATTAATGATCAATAGATGGAGCTTTACCAAGACCTCCAAATAAATGTATTCTGTTTACATAAATGTCAGAGGCAGTGAATATTGACTCTGACGTTTATGTAAACAGAATATGCTTGTTTGGAGGTCTTGGTAAAGCTCCATCTATTGATCATATATATATATATATATATATATATGACTGTGTGTGCAGAGAGGTTAAACAATAAATTCCAGCAGCTAATTGGTTATCATATGTAATATCATTTTATGTTTTAAAAAATTAGTGAAACATCAGCCATCTGTTGTCAGGATAACACGCATTTATTTACTATATACATTGGAAAACTGCATGCATATATATATATATATATATATATATATATATATATATATATATATATATATATATCAATAGATGGCATTCTACCAAAAACACTGTCAAGCATAAGTTTGTTTACATAAACGTCAGAGCAAGCATTCACTATCTCTAACTATAATTCCACTTTCAGATCATGATTTCAAGCTATTTGCTATTGTCAGTGAAAGACAGGAATAAGAAACTAGATATAAACACAAACTCTGAGCATTTATGAAACAGTTTCTATTCAGCTTGCAAGTGTGAATCTTTTAGACATGTTAATGTCTTCAAACTCAGCATAGCAAGCCAGATAGCTACATGGGTCTGATATCAGTTCAGCATCATCACATAGTAGAAGCCTCTGCAATATATATCATTGCAAGAAAGACCTCAAAGGTACATTTATGAAAAACAAAAAAAAACAAGTTAAAAACTTGCTAACACTTGTATTTATGTCAATAGATGGCGTTCTACCAAAAACACCATCAAACATAAGTTTGTTTACATAAACATCAGAGCAAGCATTCACTATCTCTAACTTTAATTCCACTTTCAGATCATGATTTCAAGCTATTTGCTATCATCAGTGAAAGACAGGAATAAGAACCTAGATCTAAACACAAACTCTGAGCATTTATGAAACAGTTTCTATTCAGCTTGCAAGCGTGAATCTTTTAGACACATTAATGTCTTCAAACTCAGCATAGCAAGCCAGATAGCTACATGGGTCTGATATCAGTTCAGCATCACCACATAGTAGAAGCCTCTGCAATATATATCATTGCAAGAAAGACCTCAATGGTACATTTATGAAAAACAAAAAAAACAAGTTAAAAACTTGCTAACACTTGTATTTATGTTAATAGATGGCGTTCTACTAAAAACACTGTCAAGCGTAAGTTTGTTTAGATAAACGTCAGAGCAAGCATTCACTATCTCTAACTTTAATTCCATCTATTGACATAAATACAAGCATTAGCAAGTTTTTAACTTGTTTTTTTTTTTCATAAATGTACTTTTGAGGTCTTTCTTGCAATGATATATATTGCAGAGGCTTCTACTATGTGGTGATGCTGAACTGATATCAGACCTATGTAGCTATCTGGCTTGCTATGCTGAGTTTGAAGACATTAACGTGTCTAAAAGATTCACGCTTGCAAGCTGAATAGAAACTGTTTCATAAATGCTCAGAGTTTGTGTTTAGATCTAGTTTCTTATTCCTGTCTTTCACTGACGATAGCAAATAGCTTGAAATTATGATCTGAAAGTGGAATTAAAGTTAGAGATAGTGAATACTAACTACTCTGACGTTTATGTAAACAAACTTACGCTTGATGGTGTTTTTGGTAGAACGCCATCTATTGACATAAATACAAGCGTTAGCAAGTTTTTAACTTGTTTTTTTTTTTTTTTTCATATATATATTGTGACCTTCTGGTTTGGCACCAGAAATACTATTTGTAATTGTATGGTATTATATCAGTAACATCTGATATTGTCTTATTTAAAAAAAATGAAATAACATGAAATTTAAAAATGTTTTTATTTGTGAATTAAAACTATGATTAGAAGTACTTATAGGTGTAATTTAAAATTTATTAGATGTTTAGTAGCTTACTTTAGGGTATAATTAATGATAGGATAGGGGGTGGCTTGTCATAAAAATGGTCAGTTCAGTTTGAGTTGATGCTAATTTGTTTTATTTGTTCGTAAATACATATTTAGACTTATTTGAATAATTCTTTAGTTCATTTGCTTTACATATTTTAATTTATAGTATAAACAGTGAAATATGTTTCACTCATCATCATTAAAATAGTCATTTAGTCATATCAGTTTAGTGTCTATAGTGCATTGTTTGTAAATATTCATGTATGTCAATATCATTATTCAACTTCATTTTTCATTCATATGCTTCATTACCTCATTAAATATCACATATCATATTCAAATATTTAATTTCATAAATAATAGTGTTAAAAACCAGCTTAAGTACATTTTAAGTGAATTAATGGAGTAGTGGACTGGTGAATTATTAAACATTTTTAATACTAAAAATCTTTTATTAATTATTAAACAATTGTTATTAGTTTTTATTCTGTTGTTTTTGAAGTACAGAATATTTATTCTTAGTTCAATTTAATATTTAATTTTTTTTTTATTTAAAAGACAGAATAATCCCCCCCCCACACACACTTTTCTTTTTTTTTTCTAGACAAAGTTTCTTGCATAAATTAAGTCTTGGTTTCTGTCTGGTGACCTTTGAACTTTCAGATATCTTGGACTATTGGAAGAGAAAAGGGTGAGGTAGTATTTTAAAAATCTATAAAAAGGGATAGTGATAATTCTAAGGGGATTCCAACGACTACAACTAACGACTCCAACAACTCCAACTCCAACTACAAACTGCTAAAAGATCTTCCAATACTGTTTTATTTTTAAATTCATTTAGTAACAAAGTTTGATAGTATAATTGTTTTCTTCCAAAGTTCAAGCTGAAAGAATAAAATATATTATTGGTTTATAAATATGAGTACTTAAACCACTCTAAGAGATACATTGATCCTATTCTTGGTTAACTATTTAGATTCTCCAACCTTTGTCTAAAATGCATGTAAGTGTCTATACTATATTATAAGTTTAAATTGCCACTATTTAAAGAAAAAATGGGAATGTATAATAGTAATGTAATATTGCTTTCTTTAAACTTTAAACCTAATGGGAAAGAAGAATGTTTATTTTTCAAAATTATTTTTCTTAAGTTTTGATTATATTATTAATGGAACATCTCTGGCGTGTGTAATTTGCGAACTGTTATTAAACATTTTCAGAACTCTAAAAAATTTTATGCTAGTTATGAAGGAAGATTTAAAAGGATGTGTATAAATCATTTAATTTTATCATCATTATTATTAGAACATTTTCGTAATTATTTCCATTTTTACCTATTTAAAAATACAAGACTAAATGTGCAATTAGAAAGTACTGTTAATATTTACCTGTTTTTCCAAACTAATAGGCGAAACAAATTTATAAAATGGATAAATGATACAACTTTGCTTTATTAAATGCACTCCTACTCGCTGTGAAACTTTTCTGTCTGTAATAGTGCCAACAAACTCATCTAAATAAATATTGTTAGTTAAATAATTACATACATTCTGAATGGCTCTAAAAACGAAAAATAAAATTTTTGAATATGTCCTAGGAATGAAATATGAACCACTACTTCATTTGTGTCATAAAATTGTCTATTGTGCTTAATTAATAAAATCCCTCATATATAATGTCAACAGCAATTCATTAGCTAACAGCTGAGAACATTGAATTTGCTATTATGAATTAAAAATATTGTTTTGTTTTCCTGCAGGAACGTGTTATGTATTTGTCAATATTTATATTTGTGTGCAAATAATTATTATTATTAACAGATGACCCAAGGACATCATTTATAAACTATCAACAAGCTTTTCGTTTTTATAACCAAGGAAGAAGAAGGAAAAAGAGAACTTTATTTATTTATTATTTAATAGCATTTAGACAAATAGTGATAGTTTAAGAAATGTTTTATTATTTTTATTATTATATGTATTATTATTCTTCCAGAATGTCTCAGTAAAGGCATAATAAGAAGAAAAATATTATGCTAGGTAATAATTTTTTTTTATTAGTTTAATATTAGTTTTACCCTGTGTTAGATTATAACATACATGCATGGTACAAGAGAGGGAGACATCCATGTAACGCTAATAGGGATGATAGCTCTTCTTTAAAAGAAGCACATTATATAGGTTCTTATATTATATCTATGCAATTTCAATAGATTTAAAAAATAATTATTTTCAATAATTGTTTAACCTGGAATATAAAGTTTTATTATTTGTCTAAGCCAAAATTTTTGCTTTAGATTTGTGCTAATGTAAATGCACTATATAAAAAAGGTTATTTTGTCTTGCTTGCCAATAGAAATTATTGCCTTGTTTTCCAACTGTTATTGGTATGTTACCAAGTCTTAAATAGTATATTATCAGATATGAAATATTCTTTATTGCTTTTACAATTAGTAATTGATATTTTGACAGTTCTTTGCTTACTGTAATTTTAATGGTCTGTGTAGTATTATGCTTGTATATGTGTGTCCATTATTAAAGTTAGCTATAATCATATGTTAATTGCAAGTATAAATGATATATAATCAATCAGTTTCGGAGGAAGAGGATGGTCAATTGTTTGGAAGGATTAGAGATTTATTTAAGTGAATTATTGTTCTTTATTATGCTTGAATGGAAAAGTATTTTTGTGGCTATATGTATGTAAATAAGTCAATTATTTTATATAGTGCAATGTTTTTTGTGTTTTTTTATCATGTGGTTGAAGTGTTAGTATTAATTCATTTTATATTTAAAAATCCAAAGCACATGTGCAACAGTTGAATGCTGTTTAAATAGTATGGCTATACGTAGTAAAGTTAACAATGTTTTATAGTATTTATGGGATTGAGAAATATATCCCCTTCTGTTATTTGAATAGTTAACATGGATAGATTGCCTAGTGTATTATATGGTATCGAATAATCCCTTCTTTTCTGTTTATTGAAGTATTTTTGATAGGAGTAGATTGAATCCTCCAGTTTTGATATTTTGTATTATGAATTAAAGTATATGAAGTTAAGTATATTATCTCCCTGATCATTTGGTGAAGAGATTTATTCCCACCAGTTTAGTTAGTCTCAGAAATAGACTTGGGAGTTGTTGTGTTGATATTTATCTGCTTTGAATTGTAAAAATATTTTATCCCCATGTGTTTATTGAATGTTGTTCCAGCTTATACTATAGCCAAGTGCCAGATAATTTATTGATAAAAAGAAGGATAAAAGCAGAACAGATTTTCTTACAAAACAACTGTAGTGAAGTTAGTGATTAAAGCTTGATTTCCATTGCCTTCATCCGTATTATGATCATATTATAACTTCATAAGCAAACTGATTAGATTGACTAGAATTAATTATTTATTCTTTGACACACAGCATAATACAGACTCATGCATAAAGTATTAATTTGAAAGATATAGAAAAAATGCATTAGTAATGTATAACTTTAATTATCATTTTAAAACATTTTGTAGTGAACATGTAGGTTTCATATCATCAATTTTTATCATTCAATCATCATTTGATTAAGTAAGCAAGCAAAGATAAAACATAGTTAATAAATAGAATTATTTATTTCTATTTTGAAAAAATAAAACCATAGTTATTTAATAGAAGAATTTATTTCAATGTTGCAAAGGCAAATATATATTTAATCAATGGAATTATTTATTTCATTTTGCAAGATATAGTTTGGTAAAATATATTTAAATTAATGGCAATATTTATTTCATTTTGCAAGATATAGTTTGGTAATAATAGATTTAATTAATAGAGCTATATATTTCATTTTGCAAAACATAGTTTGATATTATTCTTAGGTTTCAAACCCCTTTACTTTAGTCATAGTTAATGTGCATTTGAAGTAAAATGCAAAATTTTAATTTTATTTTACAGTGTAATTAAAACATTTAACCCATGTTTGTCATAAATTCATTAAGTTAATTGATAACTGAGTGTTATAAAACAAAATGTTGAATACAAAATAAATTTTGTAGTTGATTACTAGAAGTGTAAGTTTATATTTATTCAGTTCTATAGGTTTATCAAAAGTAGCTGATAACTAAAAAAACCATTTCCTTTACAATAAAATATATGGACTTTATTTTGGTTCATTATTTAATGTTAAGAGTATAAGATGTTTCACAAATCTATCAGTATGTTTTGATTGATGAAATGTGTTAATTTTGAAATTTAAGAGACTTATATTGTGTTCTTTATTTTATGTAAACTTTAACCAATGATGTTAAATACATTCAAAATTTGTACTTATACCAATGAGAAAGAGATTAAATGTTTGCTTAACTATTTTTCTTATTTTTGTTAATAAATATTTTGTTACTCAAAATTGTATTTAGAATTCTTCTTTGACATCCATTCATGTTTCATATTTCCACACATGCTCACACATTTATTTTATTTAATGTGATATAATTGTATTTTCATTTAATTATGATAAATATCCAGATATGATGATATTGATTTCCTTGATTCAAACACTGTATGAGATGTCAATTATTTACTGAGTTTCTAAAAGGGGTTTTATTATTTAGTAATTGTTTAGATGATGAATTAAAATCAAAATGTGCCTGATTTCTTTCATTATCTAACTGCCGTTATTTAGTTAGGGTATTGCTTAGTTTATATTATTATTTTCATAATATTAAATAATAGTTATTGAGAGATAGAGATTTTAGATTAAGCCATGCCATAAGTTAATTCCCTGAGATCTTCAATTTTTAATTCAGATTAAATATTAAATTCTGTTAATTAGATTAGATTAGTGGATAATTAAAAATTTAGTAACGATAGGTTTAGTTTAAGTTCAGATCAGTTTGTTATGCATTGTAGTTTCTAAATATTATATTTTAGTTATTAGTTTAATTTTATAATATGGTAGAGGTTGTTCAATGCATGTGGATGGTGGAAGGAGGTGAAGTATAGATTATAATTAGTTAATTTTAGCTGGTAGAATTTTACCAATTTAATTTTGGTTTAGTATAGAATTTAATAGATGTTTTATTTCCTATTCATTATAATATTTCCTCCGACATCTAATGTACATTTTACACCTCATACACCTCTGTATCCCTCAACTGAGCTAGTTTAAGGTGAAACTTTAAGAGCCTCATTGATAGCTTTAAAATAAGATAAGATCAGTTTGATAGTTTATTCTATGTTTAATAGAATTGGCACCCCGGGTATTTGTTAGTGATGGTGATCGGTAGTGAGGGGTTACAATATATATATATATATATATCTGCTATAAAACAGACATATATATCTGTGTTACATATTGATGGTTTAAAAATAAATGAACAAATTTATTAGATAAAAGAGAAAAACAAAAATAATATATTTAAAAATGCATTTAAAAATATATAATTTTGTTTTTACAATAAAGCTGTTTATTAAAAGCAGGTGGAGAAAAGAATTAGGAGAAATAAAATTTTAATCTCCCATCTCTCTTCTTTTTATAAATTAAAATAATTAAAAGAATAAAATGTCTACAAATAAGTAAATGTAAAAAGTCTGAATAAAATTAATTAGTAAAAGAAAACTTTTGGAATGACATTAAGATTCTTAGCTGATAATAAAATTGAAACTAATAATTGAAATAATCACAACGTGATAAACTATCTCTTCAGTAAAAAAGCATCTACATAGTATATTAATGTAGCAAAATAGGAGATTAAAGAAAAATGTAAAATTAATTAAACTAGTTTTAAGTTATGAAAAAAATTTAAAACTACAATAAGACAATGAATGATGGGAGAGTTAGATATAAAAGTGTGACTTAGTTATTGTTATATTTATTCTGAGATTCCTGATTCATATTCAGATTCATTCAGATATTCAAACATTCAGTTATTGATGGATTCAGAAATTTAGGTGTAGTATAAAGTCAATCATTATTGCTGTGGACAATATTAACCAATTTAAGGCTAAGTTTGAGTTAACTCAAGATTTTGCTTTTAAACATTCATTTTGGTCATTTTTAATGTTATGGTAAAGATTTTGCACTTTTTATAAAGGTTAAAAAAAGTTCCATAAGGTACTGCCCTCTCTTGAATGATTTTACTAATAAAAAATCAATAAAACTGTCATTGAATGTCTAACAAAAGAAAAAGGTGGAGTTAGTACTGGGTCTTTCTTGAAGCTCATTGGCTATTATCTTTTGACAACAAAGAAAATGGATTGTCAATAACTAAGAATTATGATTTCTTTTCTTTCATTTCGAAAGTGATAAACAAATGTTTTAGATCATTTTAAAAGTATTTTTGACATATTGCAAATTATTTTGATAAAATGTGCTAAAAATGAAATTATTTTAGAAAAATAGTTAAGAGTTTAGCAAAATTATTTATTTTTCTGCAGTGTAAAATTTGGAAAAAAATCACTGATGTCACAAAACCTTTTGGTTGGTTACTAACATTCGTTTTAAATTTTGTCACTATCTAATATTTTTATAATTATAAATAAAATTTTATTTTTGAAAAAACTTTTGTTCACTTTCATAACCTGACAAATTATTAATATACTTTTTACAAACAAAACTAAAGTGAATATAATATCAAATGATGAATATATTTTAATGCTTGAGTTTGTGAGTTGACCAATTAAAAGTTTAGACTTTTACCTCACTCAGCCAATAAAATTAATCACCAGTGCAAAGGTTAATACAGAAGCTGCAGAATTAGCAACATGTATTGCTAGAAAACCATAGTAGTGCTCAACTGAGCTTCATGCCCAAGTCCTCAATTATATCAACTGTTATCACCTGAATTTGAAACTAGCACCTAAACTGTGAATTAGATGCTGCCCCACATCCTCTCCCATTGTTCAACCAAAGAATGGAAGGAAAAGCATGAAACTATTGATGGAGACCAAAGACTGACCAGTTAGAAAATCCAAAGCAATGAAAACCACACTAAAGGAATTATGCCATTTTAAAATCACAGAAAACCTAGAGAAATATTTTTCCATAATAACTATCTAGACACTTTATTGTTAAATGAAATAAACTTTGACAAGGACAATCATAAACTTAGCTTTTAAAGTACTGGTTTATATGCTCTTTATGTGTAAAATGTTATACCATGTTTTATATTAAGTTTGTGTGTGCATGAATAAATAATAAATGTTTGTTTAAAATACTTCTTGGTCTATATTCACTTTTTCTCTTTTAACTGTGTCACTTAATTTAATGGTAGAAATATCTATACATGTGAAGTAAAATGCACTGGACCCCTGATTAAGAATAGGAGCTAGTTTAGGATATTTCAAGCACTGGATTGGTGTGCCTGTCATCCAAGCATGCTGGCTATATATAACGAATGGTTGGTGCCTGAGTTTTATTCAAATAAAATGCTTTGGATGGCAGGTTTTTGTTCCAGAAGTCAAAGAGTGCTATGGACAGGAAATATGATCAAGCTGTGCATTTGTATAGACTCAATATGGCCATAGTAATCATTGATGGTCCATCTATCAATAGTATTTTACCCCTCTGCTTAAAGTGCAAATCCATTCCCATATGTATTAAAGATATAACTAAATAATTGCATAAAATAAATGATAATAAAAATGAAATGTCTTATAATAAATAATTACATAATAAATATTAAAAGAATATTATTAAATAATAAATATTATGAATATAAAAAAAGGATAAAGAATAAATATGTATTCAGCTTTATAAGGAGTGTAATAAACTAAAGATATTAAGACTTACATATTATAGTCAACATATTGAAAGTGTAGTATGTAGAGAAATAGTTGTAAAACAGGTTAGGCAGGTGGATTTTTTTCAATATATATTGTAAGGTTTATTTATATACGTTGAAAATATATTGGCATTTGGTAAAAGCTAAAAAATAAAAGTAAATTTAGATTTTTTTTTGACTAATTTTTTTTTTTAAAAAAATAATGTACAATGAAAGTTAAATTTTTCTTTCGTATTTTTTTTTTACTTAACTGAAAATAAAAGTAGAATTAGAGAGAACAAAAGAATTCCAAAAGCCAGTAAAAAGATAAGCTAAAAGAAAAACATTTTAGCTAATTAAACATGGCCGAAAAACTTGATAAAAAAAATGAGAACTTAGTAATTGAAAAATGATAAAGACTGTATAAGATTATAAACACAAAATGCCATGATATTAGCATGCGCAGAAGTCTGACAATGGGACCTCTAGTATAAAAAGAAGGGATTCGGTTGGAGAAACATCTTGGTTTAGCTGATATTCTTTTGGTTGGTTTTGGATTAGAGAATCCAGACCACTTTACGATGAAAAAGTTACTCATACGAGAGTAGACTGGAGCTTTAGCTGACATCATTACCGATGGACACCAGAGAAGCTTACGCAACTAGCCTATGGAACCAGCACCAAGATCAACTAATAATCAAAGGCCGTGAGCTCAATTCAACCCCGAAAAACTATGCATAGTTATCTACAACCTTCGTGAATTCACAAAACTTACCGGTAAGTTAAGACTACTTATTCCTGATTGTGACAAAATTAAGCGTTTGCAAACAAGTCTTAAAATAATCCCGATAGAGACTTTCATTTTTTCTGTACAAGAGACTTTTGTTTATACCAGAACTTTTTAATTAATTATTTTATTTTATTGATTGCATCATATTTGAATTAATGTGTGTTCTCTCTGATTTACTTGATTAGGAATTCTCATTTTAACTTAAACAGATTTTTAATCTGTTATAATAATAAAAATATTTCTAATATCAATTTTCATTTGTCCATTATTAATAATAGTTATTATTTTTTTTTTTATTAAATCTATTAGTAGTTTAATAAGATTTAAAAATGTAATTTACCTTTGCCAATATGTTTGAATAAGCCCAGGAATAATAATCTTAAAAAAATAATCCTCGTTACGGTATGATGTAGTACCGATTAGTTTAAAAGTATTTTTTTTATTTGTGAGATGTTATATGATGATTTCAGTGAATTCTTAGGAATTCTGGCACCCAGATTAAATAAATTAAAAGCTGATTTCGTCAATAGCACAATTCTCAACAATTAATAGGCCGAGTTGATCAGGAAATATAGCTATGTTTTTAGAATAGAAATATAACTCTTCTTTTTTGACATAGCTTGATCAACTCATGTGCAGTTTATATTAGTGTGTAGAGGCCTAGCAAAACAGAAAATGTTATAATGGCAACCCAACTCGGGCTTTGATTTAACAACTACAACCTGAGATAAGTTGTAATGATAAAGAACGTTACAACGATGACCCAAAGAAACTCACAGCCGGAAAATAAATAGTAATTTTTTTAAAAAAATAAATTATATAAACTAATGAACTAATTAAACCCTGATTATTAAAATATAAAAAAAAATATTTTTTTAATATGACTTCCAGAAAGAAAAAATGTATGTATATTTTTTTTGATATGTCTAAAATAAAACACGATCGTGGCTGATGTAGACATAAGTCACAAGTATTTGACTGGGTAGGCGGTTACTGAAGAGGGGAAAAACATAGCCCCAAGTCCTAGTACACAGTATATTAACATAAGACCACCTTTATATGCCCATCAGACTATTTCTAGCAGGGATCCCAATAAAGGGGAAGGTGGACCAAGTTGCCACGAGCCTGTAAGACTCAAAACGATGAGCAACACTTGTTAGTGCTTATAACTTGGGCTTCTTATCATTACTATTACACTTAAGCGGAAAGGAAACAGATGAATGTTGAAATATTTTTCATTCCCGCCGTGTTAGACCTAAAAGTGGGCGTTAAAGCCGAACGTCACTTGTTGAATGAGTCTACAGAATATATCAGCACGCTACTACAAAAAAAACAAACATGAATATGAATTTAAAAAACTTAAGAATAAAATTAGTGTAAACCCCTATTTTATTCTCATCTCCTGGCACTGGTGGTATTGTAATGTTTATTTATATACATTGCAAATATATTGGCATTTGGTAAAAGCTAAAAAATAAAAGTAAATTTAGATTTTTTTTTGACTAATTTTTTTTTTTAAAAAAATAACGTACAATGAAAGTTAAATTTTTCTTTCGTATTTTTTTTTTACTTAACTGGAAATAAAAGTAGAATTAGAGAGAACAAAAGAATTCCAAAAGCCAGTAAAAAGATAAGCTAAAAGAAAAACATTTTAGCTAATTAAACATGGCCGAAAAACTTGATAAAAAAAATGAGAACTTAGTAATTGAAAAATGATAAAGACTGTATAAGATTATAAACACAAAATGCCATGATATTAGCATGCGCAGAAGTCTGACAATGGGACCTCTAGTATAAAAAGAAGGGATTCGGTTGGAGAAACGTCTTGGTTTAGCTGATATTCTTTTGGTTGGTTTTGGATTAGAGAATCCAGACCACTTTACGATGAAAAAGTTACTCATACGAGAGTAGACTGGAGCTTTAGCTGACATCATTACCGATGGATACCAGAGAAGCTTACGTGACTAGCCTATGGAACCAGCACCAAGATCAACTAATAATCAAAGGCCGTGAGCTTAATTCAACCCCGAAAAACTATGCATAGTTATCTACAACCTTCGTGAATTCACAAAACTTACCGGTAAGTTAAGACTACTTATTCCTGATTGTGACAAAATTAAGCGTTTGCAAACAAGTCTTAAAATAATCCCGATAGAGACTTTCATTTTTTCTGTACAAGAGACTTTTGTTTATACCAGAACTTTTTAATTAATTATTTTATTTTATTGATTGCATCATATTTGAATTAATATGTGTTCTCTCTGATTTACTTGATTAGGAATTCTCATTTTAACTTAAATAGATTTTTTAATCTGTTATAATAATAAAAATATTTCTAATATCAATTTTCATTTGTCCGTTATTAATAATAGTTATTATTTTTTTTATTAAATCTATTAGTAGTTTAATAAGATTTAAAAATGTAATTTACCTTTACCAATATGTTTGAATAAGCCCAGGAATAATAATCTTAAAAAAATAATCCTCGTTACAGTATGATGTAATACCGATTAGTTTAAAAGTATTTTTTTTATTTGTGAGATGTTATATGACGATTTCAGCGAATTCTTAGAAATTCTGGCGCCCAGATTAAATAAATTAAAAGCTGATTTCGTCAATAGCACAATTCTCAACAATTAATAGGCCGAGTTGATCTGGAAATGTAGCTATGTTTTTAGAATAGAAATATAACTCTTCTTTTTTGACATAGCTTGATCAACTCACACGCAGTTTATATTAGCGTGTAGAGGCCTAGCAAAACAGAAAATGTTATAATATATATATATATAAAATTGAAGTTGGTTATAAGATAGAACAGATTAACTATACCT
Source organism: Epiperipatus broadwayi (assembly GCA_028023455.1). NCBI lineage: Eukaryota > Metazoa > Onychophora > Udeonychophora > Euonychophora > Peripatidae > Epiperipatus > Epiperipatus broadwayi. The sequence goes on from JAQFVV010013393.1 coordinate 20,947, forward strand.
TATGTTAATTTAAAAAGTTATAATGGTTTAAAGGAGTTGAAGTTTGATAGTAAAAATGAATATCTATTTCATATATTTCAAATGCTCAAGTTACATTTTTAGGATATATATATATATATATATATATATATATATATATATATATATATATATATATATATATATATAACTTATTCACTGGTGATTAATTTTATTGGCTGAGTGATGCAAAACTCTAAACTTTTAATTGGACAACTCACAAACTCAAGCATCAAAATATATTCATCTTTTAATATTATATTCACTTTAGTTTCATTTGTAAAAAGTATATTAATAATTTGTCAAGTTAGGAAAGTGAACAAAAGTTTTTTCAAAAATACATTTTTATTGATAATTATAAAAATATTAGATAGTGGCAAATTTAAAATGAAATGTAATAACCAACCAAAAAGTTTGTGACACAAGTGCCCAATTTTATGCTGTGAAAAATAAATAGTGAAAAATAAATTATTTTTGCTAAACTCTTAACTATTTTTCTAAAATAATTTTATTTTTAGCATATTTTATCAAAATAATTTGTAATATGTCAAAAAATACTTTTAAAATGGTCTAAAACATTCGTTTATCATTTTCGAAATGAAAAAAAAGAAATCGTAATTCTTTAGTTGTAGACAATCCATTTTCTTTGTTGTTGAAAGGTAAAAACCAATTGAAATCAAGAATGGGCAGAACTGCATCCTAAGTTATACATTTAATGACAGTTTTATTGATTTTTTACTTGTAAAATAATTCAAGAGAAGGCAACATCTTACAGAACTTTTTTAACCTTTAAAAAAATCTCAAAATCATAATATTATCATTAAAAATAAGGAAAATAGACTATTAAATGCAGAATCTCGAGTTAACTCAAACTTAGCCATCAAACTATTAATGTTTTATTTTGTGTTACAAATAGTATGAGTAAATTAGTGAATAATTCTAAAAGTGTCATACCTGTTAAGCAGAGAAGTAATGTTCTGTATCAAACTTTTTGTGGATGAATGTTATCATATGTATGTGAATTGAGTTGCAGTATAGAAAAAAAGATTAAAGGGGCATAGATTGTCATACAACTATATAAAAAGTAAAAATAATAGTGACTTAATGAAAGGACATGTAAATATAAATTTAAGTTTGATATTGAAAATAATATCAACAAATAAAAATCCTTCTCCTTTTTCTTTTCAAAAACTATTTTTTTTATCTCAATACTGAACATATATATATACATTTATATAATACAAAACTCCAATGTTTCAACTGTTTTTATCTCATACAGTCATTTTCAAGGATCTGCAACAACAATATTAAATGTATATATATGTTTAGTATTGAGATAAAAAAAAAATAAAGTTTTTGAAAAGAAAAAGGAGAAGGATTTTTTATTTGTTGATATTATTGTAGAACATATATATATATATATATATATATATATATATATATATATATTGTGCCCTTTTGTATGGGTCTCCATAAATTGTTGTATCAATCTGTTTAAAAAATTTTAAATTTAAGATATATTTAGCTATATGATGTTAATTTTATTTATAACAATCTTTTAAAAAGTGTAATTGAAGTAATCTATGAATATTTGATATGTGAAAATTGTGCTGATGTTTGAGAGAGACGTTTCAATAGGGATGATAATAGTATATGGTTGGGAAAACTGGCCATAATCAATACTGCATTAATAAATTTAATAAATAAATGTTTAAAGTTAAAGTTTTAAAAAAGACAAGTTAAAATTAAATGCATATATTTATTGTTGATAAAGATTAAAATTTAATAAATGAATATAAATATTTTAATTATTAGTATTAGATAATAGAAGATTAATATTTGATTTTAATAATATCGAATTATTATTTTAAAAGTTGTTATAAGATATTATTTATTTTTAAAATATTTATTTTTTAAAAATGAAATTGTTAGTTTATTTTTAGATTATTACAAGCGTTTGTAGCTTTGTTGTAAAACAGATGTTAGTTAGACACATACACACATGCTTGGGAGTTTTTTTAGTAAAGTTGCAAAACTATTTTAGAATTCTGTTATAAAATTTATAAATATTATATTGGCTATCACGAAATAAAAATAAAAATAGTGAATGTGAAATATTAAATCTGATTTTTAAAAAATACTGTTTAAAAAACATAACAAATAAAAATAGACTTAGTTTGTTTATAAAAATAAACTTATAAAAGTTAAAAGTGAAATAAAGTAAGAAAGAATATTTTAAAAAAATGTTTAATGGATTTAAATAAATAATAAAGATTAATTTAAGAACTTAATAATGTGATAAATAATAAATATTAAATAAGTCATTATTTATTTTTAATTCTGTCTTGTTGGTAAAATATGTAAATAAGCTAGCAAGTTGATTGTTTAATTTACCAATCAAGTGTGGAGTTTCTTCGGGTATAAAACCAAGATTCAATTGTTCGGAGGGGGATTGTGATTGTAGTTTTTAAAGTAAAGTGAGCTATTAGAAATAGCTAAGTAAAAGTATAGACGCTCTCATAATCGTTTTAAAATTATAAGAGAGTAGTTTTTTTAAAATAATTTATAAAAGTTTACCGATAAATATGCAGTGTTAATTTAACTATAATTTCCTATTGATCGTTCCTATTGAAACTCAATTTACTATCAAATGTTCATGGAAAACATCGTATAAGGATAAAATGTATTGGAGACTTTATACTAAAAATTTAACAAACACTGGATTAACTAGGAGAGTTACTAGATGCATAAAAGTAATACGTTGGACCTTATATAAATTTAAAAGCTGATTGTAATTGATTTTTATAAAACAGATATTTAAAAGAATGAGAAATACTTCTTTATGAAGAAAGTATTGGTAAATTATAAATTTAAGTATATATCTTGGTAAAGATATGATAAGTAACAGTAATTGTATAAATATTTGCCTTGGTAAGTCTTTATGGTTTAAAAGACTAAATTCTGACAGTTTTAAAAGGCAAATAAATTGGAAATTTATTGGGTAAAGAAATACCTATAAAAAAATTATTATATTAGTAAAGTCTGAACGCTGGTCGTACAGAAGAATTTAAAAGTAATCTTACCTAAATATTTGTTAAGGAATGCGCAAATAAAGTATACATGGATATCCAAATCAATTAAAAATAATTAAATAAGAACTTTGTAAATTATAGACTAATTCTAAAAAATAATAACTTTTAAATAATAATATTTTTTCCTTAAAAAGAAGTGAATCCGGATTCCATAAATTATTTTAATTATTATTTTATTCTTATGGTGGAACTGACTTTGACTTTTATTTTATTTTTTTTTAAAAAAAGAACGTTTTCATTTTTTCATAAAAACTTTTAAAAACACGTGATGTACCGGAAAAGGAAGTAATGTTTGGTGAAAATTTGTGCCTAGGAAAAAGAACAATTATGGTGAAAAGAAGACACCGTTGGATTTTATGTAATATGTTTTTATTTATTAACTAACATAAATATTTAATTAATTATTAATTTATTAAAGATAGGAAAGGTACATTTACATTTTTTTTTAAAAAAAGCTAAATATTAATATAACATTTCATTGCATAAAGTTTATTTTATAATTATACAACACGTAATATTTTAAAGAATAATTGTTGAGTGTAAATGTGAAATTATTTTGTAAAACTGTAATCCTGGAGGACATCGTGTGATGGATTGTACATTAAAGTATCATTTATGGTAAAAAATTATGTAATAATAATAATTTGATGTATTTACTATGTTTTCTTTAGATCAACCAAATGTTATTTGATTGTTGAATGAATGTATAAATATTTAATGAATATACACACATAATATTAGTAATAGCAGTTTTATTTTAATATGCATACTTTAAATTGATGATGTAAATTTAGTACAACGTAATATGAGAACCTAGAAATAATTATATGATTCTTTCGTGAATAAATTTTAATGTTTCTGCTACAATATTAGGAATTAGATTTATTATATTAGTATAAGTTATTTATTTTTTTCCTTTTCAAGTTAGTAAGAGATATTATAAAAATCTATATTTTATTTTTTATTTTTAATAGATAAGTAAGTTAATTTTATGTAGAAATTTATATTTTGATTGAAGGTTTATCGTATATAGATGATGAGGTATAAGAGAGTTTGGATAGTTATTATTTTTTTTTTTAAAATTGGTCATCTGTTTTTCTGAAGTTAAATAAGGTTAAAATGACTTTTGTAGATAGAAGTTTATTAGGAAGAAATAGGAATAACAAGTAAAGAAGAGTAATAGTTTAAATATAAAAAGAATCATAGAATTTTATTTAACATAATACTTTATAAAAGTTGAAATTATTGAATAATTTAAAATATTATTTTAAAAGAACATATACGTATTGCATATTTTGGTAAGACATGTAATATGAAATCACATCGGAATGACATAAATAATTATAATCAATAATTGTTATTATATTACAAAGTTATATCAGTTTATACATTAATTAATATTTGAGTAATACTGATAGTAAATGTAATACATACTGGTACATTATAATATAAATAGCAGTAAGACTTAAGTGAAGTAGCATTTAAATTATTAAAGTTTATTTATTTACATATATGCTACATGAATGATATTTCACATAAAACCTTTTCTTGTATTAATTGATGACAAATGATGTTTATTAAAATTTAAAGTCATAAACTTAATTAAATGTTATTGATAGAACATTTAAAAAATGTATAAATTATCTATTTATGATTATGGAAATAATAACAGTGTAAAAATATTGTATTATTATTTTTATTTTTTCTTTGGTTTCCACTTTAAATGTAAATAGTGTAAATAAGTTATTTGTTAAAGTTAATGTAAATAAATTTGTTAAGTTGTTTTTAAAAAAAATGTGTCGAATTCATTATTTTACACCACAGCATTTGACAACAGATAATTTGAATGTACATAATATTTGCACAATATGAATTTATTATTTTATTATTTGAGAAAGAAACACAATATTTTCTTAATATAATTTATAGAAATTGATTGACATTAACATATAATATTACAATGGTCACAAAGTAATTATAATGCATAATATAAGAGTATAATATTATTTATTGCCACAGATTGTTAAATTATAAGACTTTAGTATATTTTAAAATTAAGATACTATATGGAAATGAAAGACATGTATATGATTTACTTATTTTCTTAATGATTAATAGTATAATAAAATAAATAAGATTAAGCTATACACTAAAGATTATTATTCCTATCTGCACGAATTATTATTACTTTAAGATAATTAGAAGAACCTGAGATCGTTTAATTATATTTCCTTAACAAAAGATTGAGATTTATTTATCTATTATTATTAAAGATAGTTCATTTATAAAAGTCATAAGAGTGCTGTAGAGTTAGTAATGAGATAATTAAGAGGTAATAGTATTCTTATGCCATTGAGACAGTATCTTGGAAAGACATTGGCTCAATGTAAATTCAATTACCAATTGTAACTTCACTTCATAGTCTCATGATTTTAGTAAATACTTATTTAATTAGTATATAATATTGAACTATATTAATTTTTGATAAGTTTATAATAAATTTGATAAGATATAGTATTATAAAATATATTAAAGATAGCTATACATATTTTAACCGAGCATAATGATTTAATTGAGCTAGTCATATTTTAAGTTATGTCATATATCGAGAAGTGAGGGTACAATATATATATATATATATATTAAAAGAAAAAGTGGATGTACCTTTGCTGTGTTATTATATATGATATTGAAAATATTAAGATTGTTTATGAAGAAAGAAACCATAATAAAAGAACAATTAAGGACTTAATTTTAAGAATAGAAATAAAATGAATATTATTAATAGACAAGCTGCTAACATTAAAATTTGGAATTTATGTGATTTAAGTTGATGACATTTGTTTCCACTTTGTTTTTTTTTTGTTTTTTTAATTTAAATGCAGTTGAGGCAGGTTTAAAAATTAGCTAAAACTACTTCTGGAAATTGATAGACTGTATATAATACTTACCATTATATTTATTATTTTTATTGTTATTACAATAGTTTTTTAATTAATAGACATTTTATTTATATCATATATATATATATAATATCAAAGAAAATAAATATAATGATCAAAATAGTTTAAAATTAATACTCAAGATGGCATAACATGCCTAAGACGTCTGTAGTAAAGATTTTATTTGTATTTTATATAGGCATAATAAATTTTGTAATGTTGATTCTAGAGTGTTTTGATATATATGCATGTGTTTATGGATGTATAATATGATCATTATTATATAAAATGCTGTTTTACATAGCAATAATTTGAATAAAACTTAGCTTCAGACAGATTAAGATTTTACTTTCAGTTTTTGATTCATAACTCACTCAGATTTTCTGCCATTTATTGGTTAGTAAATGTTTATGTGACTATGTTAACTAGAGTGTATAAGAATTAAAATATTTTTTTTTTTGCATATGACATATTTGCAAGCATAATGAATTATTCGTTAATATCAACTTATTCATTACTATTGGAACCAATTTTATTTAAATAAATTTAATATTATTTTTATATTCAAAATTAACAATATATCTTTTAAGGCTAAATATACAGTACTATCAATTTTTTTTTTTTAATCTTCGTCCACTATTCAATACTTCAGTATGATTCAGAACCTTCAAATTAGAATTTTGTAAAACCTAATACCTTCATCAGATTTGACAGGTCCAAATAATTTAATAGTATCTCAATATATGTTTATTTTTACATCTATTTACATATCTATCTATCTATCGATCTACCTATTTATCTGTATATGTATCTATCTATTAGCTATCTATATGTCTGTATATCTATCTATCTATCTATCTATCTATCTATCTATCTATCTATCTATCTATCTATCTATCTATCTATCTATCTATCTATCTATCTATCTATCTATCTATCTATCTATCTATCTATCTATCTATCTATCTATCTATCTATCTATCTATCTATCTATCTATCTATCTATCTATCTATCTATCTATCTATCTATCTATCTATCTATCTATCTATCTATCTATCTATCTATCTATCTATCTATCTATCTATCTATCTATCTATCTATCTATCTATCTATCTATCTATCTATCTATCTATCTATCTATCTATCTATCTATCTATCTATCTATCTATCTATCTATCTATCTATCTATCTATCTATCTATCTATCTATCTATCTATCTATCTATCTATCTATCTATCTATCTATCTATCTATCTATCTATCTATCTATCTATCTATCTATCTATCTATCTATCTATCTATCTATCTATCTATCTATCTATCTATCTATCTATCTATCTATCTATCTACATAAGCAGTAAATCTGTGATTCAGATTAATGCTTCATGTGCCACTGCTTAACTAATCTCCAAATAGGGTTCATATCCATTTGTTCATATGCCTAGATCATATAGAGAATAACCACACATTTCCACAAAACTCTACCCGATCCTAAACAACCATTTTATCCAAGATATTATAAATATTTTGTTTTATAGTTTAAATTATAGTTAAATTTTCCAAATAATTGTTGTTATAACATATAGAGTCATATATGTGCATTTACATATTTGTGGGGGATAGATATATGTAATGGAAATATTTAAATAGATTTTATTTTATATTTTTGGTTACCATATTTTGACAGTTTTTGAAGTCGTCTTAAGACAGAAAATTTAAAACAATAGCGAAATCAATTATTTTATTTAGAGAAATCGCAACTGAAATAAATTCGTTTAAATATTTCAAAACAATTAAATTTATGCAAATCTATTTCTAAATTAGAAATAGATTCAGAACAATAGCTTTGACGATTTATCAGTCTATTGCATCTTGTATTGCACAAAAGTAAAATATTTGGTTTGCTGATTAGGATCAGATGAGGGAAGTTCGTATCCGCATTGCTTCGGGTGATTTTCTTAAAAGCATTCCTAAAAAGTTCCAGCTGAATATAAATATGGCTTATTTTGACATCAGAAGGCAGAGTCAGTAAAATTCAAATTTGTTTGTTGAGATGAATCCACACAATTTTTAAATTTAAATATTATGGTGACCAACATGTCAAGAGACTTTGTCTACCTTCTGTTTTTTCCAGGATCGTCTTCACACTATAATGCCATGTTTTAGCTACTAAAAAAACATACTGCCTTATAATGCTTTTGAAACAATTTGAAAATAGAATGCTACCTCCATTTCTTAGGGACCAAGAAACACCTGTGCTCCAGTATAAATTGCTTATGAAAAAATCGAATTTTCAAGTGGGCATGCTATCACAGAATGTAACTTTTTCCTACCACCTTAAAGATTCAGTTTCACTAGTTTTACTCCTTTATTAAGCTCTGTTTAAGTTTGAGAAATGTATCTATATTTATTTTGCTGGTAACCTGATGCCAGTTATATAATTGTAATTAATCTATTTATCATGACTCTCTATAACTCTATCAAATCTTTATTTACTTGTCTTAATCCATTTCACATTCTTATTTTGATCTCTAGTTTAGTGTGGTAGAACTTTATTGATATATTTATTTTCTAGTTGTGTATATTATTTTAATATGGAATTATATGCCACAGTTATTCAGCTTCCTGAGCATTGTTATATTGGGTGAAAGAAAGTGAAATGGAAAAGATGAACCTGGGATGATGGCAAAACATCATAAACCCCATATATATATATATATATATATATATATATATATATATATATATATATATATATATATATATATATATATATATATATATATATATGCTTAATTTTTGTGTTTATATTTTTATGTATAGAGCAAGATGAATAGAAGAAAGACACTCAGTGCACTAGAAACAAAAATCCACATACAGGGTAACCACAGTAATGCTAAAAAATGTTTTGAAATGGAAAAAAATAAGGTAAAAGGGATTTTAATTTTACATGTTTTAATGATAAAGATTTTTATTTTTTTTTATAAGAGATACTAATGCTAATATTTGCATATGAGCAAAAGGAAAAAAAATGTTTTTATGTTTATAATCTGATGTATAATGTATACTCATGAATTATAATGTAAAAGTGTTTGTGTGCAGGGAAATAATATTTAAGTCATATATATTCTGATCGGATTATAAAAAAAACAAACAAGAAAAACAAACAAACATATTATAGAATATAATATTAATAAGCGCAAGAATGATAAAATGTGATGTAAGACCATATTAGAATCTCATTTATTAGTAAAATTAAATATTATTTAGACAATCTGAATGATAATAATAAAATAGATTATTTGTTTTGGGACGTGATGGTAGATATATGGAAGGGAATATTGAAAAAGAAGGGTGGAATATAGAAGGGGTCTAGAAATAGATAGAGTATTAAATACTGCCTACACTGAAGTAGAATACGAGTCAAATTTCTGGAATAGATTATATAGAATAGAGTCCTGAAGAATTGATGAATAATTAGCTGAGTTAAATCTTTGCAATGCTCAGGTAATTTATAGAGAGAAATGGGAGGATTTTCAATAAAGAAATGAATGTGTAAATACCGTAAGTGCTTATTAAAGAAGCCAGAGTAGAAATGGGGCAAGTCCATTAATCAAATGGTTACCTAACAAAATAACACATCATAATAAAGAAAACCCATATCTCTCTATTAAGATAATAGCCAATAAATCAATGCCTCATCTTTCTAAAGTTAAAATAAATATTAATCTATTGTGCATTAAAGGTAAAATGAAATTTTGAAGCATTGTATGGTTTTTCTAGTTGAGTCTGGGCAGAATTGTCTGCAAGTAATTAAATCATGTATGAAACAAAGATCATAGATAGTTGAATATTTACTAAAATAAATAACTCTCTGAATAAAATACTGAGATCTAATATTATAAGAAAAAATGAGTGTAAGAGATAAAATGAAGGGATAAAATGATTGTCATAACATATCAAAGAATCTTAACCATATGATTTTTTTGACATATAAAATATTGTATTTATTTATATTTTTTATTACATCAGTAAAAAACTTTGTAATATGATTAGAATGTAAAATTTTCAAACTCAATTTAAATGTAAATGAATATGAAGGGATTGAATAATTCATGAATGATGTACATGGCAGACTAGTATAAAATCATAGACAATAACAAAGCAATAAGTAATAATTTTAAAAGAGAAATATAAAATACAGCAAGGGTAATTGAATATCGGAAACAATAAGATTATATGTATAAAATGTAAATAAGTTATCTATGCGTTAATTTTTTTTTTTTTTTGTTATTGTTAATGAAATATTTAACCCAGTACATATATTTTATTGTTTATCATTTTTATTGTAAATAAAAGAAAATATTAATTTAATTGTGTAATATTAGTCTCACTGAGTCCAAGAGTCATTCCTATCACAATATCACATTAATAAAACACATTATGCACATAGAATAATACCTGTTATATTTTAATTGCAGACCTTATTTGTGAATTTCTGTTTAATACTGCAAAATGGAGAGCATACGATAGGATCAATAGTGCAATGGAGAATCATTTTTAATATTATAACTTAAACTGAAACATGTAAATGCTCATAAATTTATATTATTATAACATTTAAATAGGGTCAATTACTAACTAATGCATCTGAAAGTCTGTAACTCTGGAGTATATAGTGACTGTATGTTAAATGGTAAGTAATTGAAGAGAATATTTAAGTAAGTTAGACTTGGTAGATAATAATAATATAATAAAGCTTAGTTTATACTAAAACAAGTGTTCTATAGTAATTATTGTGACTTTAGTATATTTTCCTTAAATGGTTGGATCCCAGTAAAATCCATTTTGTGATACAATCATTTAAGTATCAATCCAATGAATAGATTGGATTTTAATGCGGAATGCTTATAATTCCTGAGATTATAATAGGATAGCATCAATTACATGAAATTAATACAATTTCATTAATGTATATTAATTTACGATTTTAATAATGGATAATGATAATTTAAGTTATTAGTTAAAGGAAATATTACAGTAGTCATAGTTTGTTGTGGGGAGTTTCCCAATGATGATAATAAGATGATAGGAGGAGAGTCTTCACAGTAGCAATGCCATTGTGGAAGTGTATTGTTTTTTTATACTTCTCAATGTTAAAACCACTCTCTGGTAATCATCCCTAGAGTCTATCCTATAAAGTTATGTGTGGAATGTTCCAAACCCCATAAAGAATTGCATACCTCTTGCAATGTTATTGTATGTTTAATATTGAGCTAGCATGGTATAAAGTAAACACGTAGGCAAATAAAGATGGCTAGAAAAAAAACAAAGAGCATGCAAACTAATGACAATATATTTTTGGTGATACCAAGTTATATCTATGATATAAGATGTGATATGTTGTACTATTTATGTGTCATTTATAAGTGAAATGTTGAATGTATAGAAAATTTTAAACTTTATTTAAACTTTCCAAATATAAACAACTTGTTAGTAATAAGTTTAAATAATGTTTAAAATTTTCCATACATTCACCATTCACTCATAAATGATGGAAATAGTCCAAAATATCACATCTTATAATATACCATCATTACAAACCTTCAGACAAATATCTATGATATAGTTGTAGGATCTGACTTTTTGTATAAATGTAATATTATTTTGAATTATCCAGATGAAATCTCAATTCATAATTGGAAAATGATAGTACTTGATAATTTAGAAAGCTACATTTCTTTCTCATTACTTGCACACAGAACATAATCGATGTTAGGGATAAAAAGTTAAAAGATAAGGAATTCAAAATTCTCAATGAAATTAATTAGAAAAGATGAAAAAATTTATTGATAGATTATTGAATTATTTTCTTCAAATCTACCAGGATTATCCATGGATATATACACCAGATCAGGGTAAAGGAAAAACAATCATGATTAATTCTGATCCTACCCAATACATAATGATTATAAGAATATAAATAAACAAATTGACCAAATTCGAGAATAGGAAATCACAGAGGAGTCTTTTGGCATAGAACAAGTCAATGGTTGTGGTTAGGAAGAAGAATGGGCCAATAATATTATGTCTATGTTCATTCTTGAAAAGTAAATGCAATCTCTACACTAATAAACATCACATAATCACCATTTCTTATGCTTACTCTTAACTGTTATTAAAACAGGCAAAAGTCTCTATACATATTGCCACTCAGTGCAGGCCAGGGTTATCAATGGATGCCAGAAGGCTTGTGCATAAAATCCCCATCTAGTGCCTACTCATCCAATATCCCCAGACTAGTTTTTGGCTTGTGGCCTTTGTTAGTGAGGAGCCTTCGATCTGAGAGCACTGCACCTAGATCTTATTATCTAATGCAACACTCCAGAAGCCACCTTTTAACTTTAACTACAAAATTATGAGACTTAAATTGAAAACACTATAATATTTTCAATCCAAACTCATCAGCTTATGTAGTCATGTAGGTAGTTTAGTATCTATACATTTTGGTACCTTTGGTTCTTTAATAGCCATAGCCACCACTATCCTATTAGGTAGGATTGGTTTTAAGCCAATAAACATCACATGATCACCATTTATGTTTGCTCTAAGCTATTATTAAAACAGGCAAAACTCTCTATAAATATTGCCATTCAGTGCAAGCATAGGAAATGGTGATCATGTGATGTTTGTTGGCTTACAACCAATCCTGCCTAATAGGATAGTGGTGGCTATACTTATTCAAAAACCAAAGACACCAAAATGTATACGTACTGAACTGAGCAGACTTATATGACTACATAAGCTGATGATCTTGTATTGAAAATATTATAGTGTTTTCAATTTAAATCTCATAGTTTTGTAATTAAGTAGAGATAAAAGGTGGCTGCTGGATGGTTGCATTAGATCCTAAGATCTAGGTGCAGTCCGCTCAGATCCAAGGCTCCTTACTTATGAAAGGGCACAAGCCAGAAACTAGTCTGGTGATATTAGATGAGCAGGCATTAGATGGGGATTTTATGCACAAGCCTTCTGACATCCATTGATTACACTGGCTTGCACTCAGTGGCAATATGTATAGAGAAATTTTGCCTGTTATAATCTCTACACTAGAAAGAAAAGTGCCATTTTCCACCATGAATTGCTGATTAAATTTAAAAGCAAAACAATCTTAACTAGAAGGTAATGGAAAACTCTGTAACACCCACAAAATAACAAATACATAGCATATTTATATGTAAGATACTCATATGACTTAAGGAGAATGTCATTTGGTCAACAGTGGGAATGAATTATGATGTTTAGATCAGGTCTTATCAGATGATGTTAAATCAATTATTGTTTTCTAAATTAATGACATAGTGATTGTCTCATCTAATTTATATGAACATATAAAACCTCCAGATATTATCTTTATGAATGTCTTATTACAACATTAGGGTTAATTTAAGTAACATAAATTTCATGACAAAAAGAGGCACCTTTTCTGGATCATATAGTAGTTCAAATATGCAATTAAACAACACTCAGACCAAATTGGTACAATCCAAAATTTTCCTAAATCTATCAACAATAATTATGGTCATTCATTAGCCTATACAATTTTTAATACAAGTCTTATCGGAATTTTACCAATAATATTAAATCATTATTCAAATTATTAAGAAGAAGCAAAAATAGAAGTGGTCAGAGAGGTAAGATCAGGATTTTAATATTTTCCTTTAAGAAAAGTTATTTGGAAAGGGTTGGATTAACATATATTGATTTATCCAGTCAATTCCACATGCAAACTGATAGTAGTAGGTATGGTCTGAGGTTATTGATATTTCAGTTGATCGATGTTGAATAACTAAAAACATTATATTTTAGGAGGACATAGAGGTACAGAAACTATTTATTCAGTGCCAGAGAAGAAATTTCTGATCATTGCAAGGACTTCCAGACAATTAACACATTTTCTATTAGGTTCAGAGATAATAGTAATACCCAAGCATACATAGCTACAATTTTTAAACATAGTTATTCCACTTATGATAGATTAATATTCTGGATTATAATATTGCAGAAATTTAAATATACTATTTTATATTGTCCTACACATGAAAATACAATTGCAGATGTTATTAATTAATATGCTACCTCAATCACTTAACAACATTTTAAAGGTAGAAAATACTGTTATTGCTACTATATTACTTATGGAAGATGATTCTTTGGAGAAGGATTTGCAATAATTAGATGTTGCAAATTCTCATTTCGGAATATAGTGACATTATAAAATTCATTAAAAACCTATTGCAGAAAATGAGCCTCAACATGTGATGTTGCAAAATTTTCAAATTCAGTACAAAAACTGGAGAATAATTTACTCCTTCACAATAGCAAATATAAAATACATAGAATATTATTCTATCAAAAATCATTAGTTTGACACTTATTATTTATATGCAATGTCTGTATAGACACTATGGCCCAAGAAAGTTGGAGCAAATACCACACAAGATGATCCACTGACCTAAAATGTATTTTGGCATGATATCAATATTAAGAACATGGGATACTGTTCTTAAATCAAAACTTGCACACAAGAAGTATGAAGACAAAACTTTGTATCATATTAATGAACCATACAATATTTTGGCTATTGATTTTTTGGTCTCTTACCTGCATTCAGACAATACAGATTGCTGGTAGTTATGTACGATGTATTTTCTATGTTAGAGCATATGCCACAAAAAAGTTTAATGCTAAAATCACAATCAACAGCCTCAAAAATCAACAATTTTCTCTAGTAGGAAAACCAAATTGTATATTGACTAATAATGATATTACCATTTCTTCCTAAGGAATGGAAAATTGCATTATCAAAAATAATATCACACCTTCATAAAAACTCCACAGTTCAACCCTTGTGAAAAAATCATACCAGAATTAAAGTGGCTCATCTATGTATTTAAAAAAAACAATCAAGGTGAATAAGTCAATCAGATGCAACATGTTGTTAACTTGGATGGTACTTGCAATGAGTCCACCTGATTTTCAACAATAACACTTCATTTTGGGAAAAATAATTCTATGTTATTTAACACAAAACTGTTCATAACCTGGACCAAACAGATGGTCATAATATCAATATAATTCCTTGAAGAGATTAATACCTATAGAAAATTGGTGAAAACACTATAGAATTAAAAAAAATATTTATGGTAGTAAAGACACCCCAGATAAGCAAATCATAATGAAATCAATGCAATTTATTTTTTCTCAATTTATGATAAGCCATATAAAGTTGTGAACAATTGTGAAAATGCATTATCATTAGCATGTCAAGAACAAATCATGAAAACCTATAACCTTCGTTTATTAAACCATTAGACAATAAATTAATTTAAAAAAGATGAATATAATAATTTGAACAGATGAGGTGAATATTAATAAAACATGATAAGAATATTATAAAATATGACTAATTAACCTACTTGGATAATTGATATGATAATTATTTTTTAAAAAACAATTATGTGGAAAAAGAACTGATTAAAATTAGAGTATAATTTTATATGCATTCATGAAATCAAAAAAATATTTTTAATAGAGACCATGATGCGCATGTTAAATGTAGTGCACATGTGTGTGAAGTAGAACAAATCATCAACCTAGTTTAAAATAAACAAACATGGAGAAAATGATTTGTGTGTGCATACATCATACATACAGATATCTCTATAGACATAACATGAAATAGAATTATAATAATAATTATAAAACAATTGTATATATAGCATAAAGTTGCAAGGTTTATATTTATGTTTAAATGATATCAAGTCATAATTTGAGTCACTGCCATCATTATTTATTTTCTGAGTTATTGCTCATTTGTGACCTCACAATTTTATACTAAATGTATGTTCAACATAAATATAAATCTTTATAGTTACATTTAAATATGAATAAACTTTTATAATTATTAATAATACTCTATTTCATTTTATTGTCTCTATAGTTATATATAGGTAGGATGTAGCCACACATGCAAATTCTCTGCATATTTATTTTAGTTACATTGGTGATTATTTATATGTCCACACATATACAGTATATATTTTTAGTTACTATTTTAAGAAATGTACCTATCTTGTTTTTAATAGATTAATAATATTTAGATTTTATATTAGATAAATAAAACAGAATTCATATTACGTAACTCCAGCGATGTCTTCTTTTCACCATAATAGTTCTTAAATCCTAGGTACACATTCACTAAAACACCATTTCCTTTTTCCGGTCCATCACGTGTTTTTTAAAAGTTTATGAAAAATGAAAACGTTCTTTTAAAATAAAATAAAAGTTAATCAGTTCTTCTATAAAAATATAATAAATTAAAATAGTTTATCTGATCCGGATTCAGTTCTTTAAAAATATTATTTAAAGTTATTATCTTAAATTAGTCTATAGTTTATGAAAAAATTATCATTTAATTATTTCAAATTGACTGGGACGTCCACATATTATTTGTGCATTCCATAACAAAATATCCAGGTAAGAATAAGCTTCTTTATCTATAAACGACCAGCGTTTAAATTATTTCAATATAATAATTTTTATTATATTAAGACTTTTAGCTAATTATATTTTCAATTTATTTGCCTTCCAAAATTGTCAATATTCAGTCTTTTAAACATAAAGACTTAACAAGGCAAGTATTTATAAAAACTACTTTTATTTCTAATATCTTTACTTAAGATATATATTTAAGTTTATAGCTTGCAAAAATACCTTCTTCATAAAGAAGTATTTTATTCTTTAAAATATCTATTTTCTAATATTCAATAGCAATTAGCTTTTAAAATTATATATTGTCCAAAATACTACTTTTCTCCATCTCGTAACTTTCTGAACTAATCCAGCATTTGTCATATTTCTAGTATAAAGTTTCCGATATATTTTCACTATATATGATGTTCCCATGACCATTTGCTTGTAAATTGAGCTTCAATATAGAGACGATCGATAAGGAAAAATTAAATTAACACTGCATGTCTATCATTTAAAACTTTTATAAATTATTTATAACGACACTCTTGTAATTTTAAAATTGATTTTGAGAGCATCTATCAAATTTACTTTGCTATTTTTAATAACACAATTAACTTGAAAAATCAATCACGAAGTCCTCTCCTAACAATTGAATTGAGCTTTTATACCGGAAGAAACTTCCCATTTGATTGGTAGATTAAACAATCAACTTGCTGGCTTATTTACATATTTTACCAACAACACAAAATTAAAAATAAATAATGGCTTATTTAATATTAAATATTTATTACATTATTAAATTTCTAAAATAATCTTTATCATTTATTTAAATCTATTAAACATTTTTAAAATATACTCTTACTTGATTTTAATTTTAACTTTTATAAAATTATTCAAAATAAACTAAGTATTTTTTATACGTTATATTTTTAAAGCAATACTTTTATAATCAGATTTAATATTCTACATTGATTTATCTTTATTTTTATCTCGTGATAACTCACGTATTATTTATAAATTTTACAACATAATTTTTAAAATAGTTTTGCAACTTTACTAAATAACTTCCAAGCATGTGTGTGTATATCTAACTAACATCTGTTTTTACAACACAAGAAATGCTTGTCATCGTCTAAAAATAAACTAACAATTGCATTTTTTAAAATAAATATTTTTTAAATAAACAAGATATTATAACAGATTTTAAAATAATTATTCGATATTATTAAAATCAAATATTAATCTTCTATTTATGTACTTACAATAATTAAAATATTTATATTCTTTTATAATACTATTTTATCAACAATAAATATATGCATTTAATTTTACTTGTCTTTTAAACACTTTTAGCTTTAAATACCTATTTATTAAATATATTAATGCAGTATTGATTATGGCCATTTTTTCCCAACCATATATTATAATCATCATCATTTAAAATGTCTCTCTCAATATCAGCACAATTTCACATATCAAATATTCATAGATTGCTTTAATTAAACCTTTTGAAATATTACTATAAGCAAAATTAACATCACATATTCAAATATATCTTAAATTTAAAACTTTTTAATAGATTAGCACAAAATTAGATGGTGACCCATACAAAAGGGCACATATTCCCCTCCTTCGGATAAAATTTTAAATTTAACATCCATCTTCATCTTCTTTAAACCACATTTATCACTTTTATCTTTCTTATCATTAAATCTCATAATAAATTACTTTAACATAAAATTTTATAAAGTATTGAAACATCATCTTAAATTTCAATTAGAAAACACTTAAATAAAACTACAATGACTTTCTTTTACTTTATAAATCAAGTTTCACTTCTCTTTACTTAACTCTTAATTAGGTCACTTTTATTTCCCTAATATTATAAAAATATCAAATATTTAAATTCCTTTAAATACACCTTTTACATAAACTACTGTAAATACATATTCCTATAGTTAATACTATATTTAAACTACTTTATGTATTTTACTTCCAAACTTATTACTAGTTTCATTAGCAATTTTATAGATCATTGTTTAATAAATCTATATATTTTAAAACACATGAGTTTTTATACTCTCTATCTCTATTACTTAACTTCTTACTTAAAATATTTATTTTAACAACCAACTCAACTTTTATTTGGTTAT
The DNA here is from genome assembly GCA_028023455.1 of Epiperipatus broadwayi. Lineage (NCBI taxonomy): Eukaryota > Metazoa > Onychophora > Udeonychophora > Euonychophora > Peripatidae > Epiperipatus > Epiperipatus broadwayi. Next base: position 39,688 of record JAQFVV010013393.1, read on the forward strand.
CCTAACAAACATTTATTTCTCCCAAAATTACTATTTATTAATTCAATACATAATATCTTATTATACACATTTTGTAAACTTCTTCAGCTAAATCTTTATTTATTCTGCTAATTTATCATATATAATAAATTATTTCCTTATGTGAAGCACTATATTTAAACATTACACTAAAATCTTCTCCCACAATATATTTTTAAAATTGTAACTCACACATCAGAAGGAAAAGGAATTAAACTCCTTGCATTATAAGTCCCTTTTTCCCCATCTGGTGTGGTTAACATAAATGCATTCTCCCCTACTTTGCAAGATATTCTATATGGACCCTCATATAGACTAAGAAATTTTTTGAATTGATTTCTTTGAAGGTTGCTAACATGGGGTGTTCTAACCAGAACTAAATCATTAATTTTAAATGGATGTGGTTTATTATGGGCTTTCTTTACTCTTTTTGCACCCATAATATGAAGCTTTACTTTAGCTTGATTATTATCCTCATCCCTATCAATTTGTTCTCTTACAATGGGTATAGGCGTTTTAATTAATAAGGGCTCATGTCTACCATAATGCAAACGAATAGGAGTGAAACCAGTGGACTCATTATACGTACTATTAATATAGTTAATCACCTCAGGGAGTTTTTGAACCCATTTCTTATGATTATCAGCTACATACACCCTAAATAATCGACTAAGCTCCCGCATAACACGTTCGCATGGATTAGATTGAGGGTTTCTTATGGAGCTCATAACATGTTTGAGGTTTTGATCTTGAATCCACTCATTCCATCTATTCGATATAAAAGCAGTAGCATGATCTGTTAGTATAATTTTTGGTTTTCCTACTAATGGAAACTGATAATTAAGCATGCATTTTATGACAAAGTGTGCACTAGTTTTAGGCACAGGATATGCTGCTACAAACTTACTGAAAACATCATAAGCTACTAAAATAAACTTCTGTTGTTTAAATGGTGGTAGAGGCCCATAAAAATCAATGGCCAACAATTCATTAACTTGATTTGGAATAATAGGCTGCATTATACCAACATATGATTTGTTACAATATTTAGACTTCAAGCAAGTAGAACATGTTTTAATTTTCCTTATGACATGTTTATACATTCTATCCCAATAAAAAATAGATTTTAATACATACATAATCTTTGGTGCACCATAGTGACCATAACTACAATGTACATACATAATCAATTTGTCAATCATGGAGTCAGGTACAACTATCCTCCATGATTCCCCCTGATTTGAATTTGAATTGTACATAAGTAAATTCTGATACATCTTATACTTGCTAAAAATCCTTTTTATAGACTTATTCTTACTATTTTTATTGTCATGATTATTTAAGATAGTCATGATTCTATTTAATTTATGATCCTGACCTTGAATCATAGTGAGATTATTATAATCATCTACTATAGATTCATCCCTGACTACATCCATACTACTAATAATTATATTTTGAGCATTAGGATGTTGGGACAACAGACAAATAGGGTGGCGGCTAAGAATATCAGCAGGGATATTCTGTCTCCCTTCAATATAGATAACTCTATAGTTGAATTGCTGGAGATACAAGCTCCACCTAACAAGTCTCTCATTACTGAGGTAGCTTTTGTTCAAAAACTCCAAGCTTCTATGGTCGGTCAACACAATTACTTCTGATCCCAATAAAAATTGGCGTAATTTCTGAAAAGCCCAGACAACAGCTAGGGTTTCCTTTTCAGTAATAGTGTAATTCAACTCAGCACCTCTTAAATGTCGGCTTAAGAAGTACAACACATGAGGTACCTGATCCTCATCGAGTTGATATAACACCACACCCAGACCATAGTAACTACTATCTGTCTGCACATAAAATGTTTTACTAAAGTCAGGATACATTAAAATTACGTATTTTAAAAATTTACTTTTAATTATATTAAATTCATTGTCATGTTCAGCAGTCCATTTCCATTTTTCTGCTTTCTTTAATAACTTAGATAAATTTATAGTATCTTCCGCGAAATTTCTATAAAACCTATTATAATAGTTACATAATCTGAAAAATGATTTTAATTGTTTTACTGTTTTTGGAATGGGAAAACGTTGAATAGCTGCAATCTTTTCAGGATGGGGCTGGATTCCATGCTCATTTATTAAATGACCTAGAAAAGTAATTTCTTTGGCTGCTATTGAACATTTTTCCATATTAATTTTAACATTCTGCAGTTGACACTCAGTAAAAAATAATTTTAAATGTTGGATATGCTCATGTAAATTATCAGAAGCAATAACTATATCATCCACATACATGATGATTTTCTCCTTTAATTGTTTCGAAAAAAATCATGTCTAAACATCTGATCAAGCCAGCACCACTATTAATGAGACCAAAAGGCATCCGTCTGAAAACATACGACTGGCCTTGAAATCTAAATGCTGTATATTGCTGATCATTCTCATGCAGTGGTATTTGCCAATAACTAGCTGTCAGATCAAATGTAGAGAAAATTGACCTCTTGTGAAATTTAGTTAAGAGCTCATGTACAGGTGGAGGAATGTCATGCTCTGGTATAGTTACATTATTTAACATACGAGCATCCAAACATACTCTAATACTGCCATCCTTCTTCTTCACAATAACCAATGGGTTTACGTAAGGAGAAGGGCATTTCTTGATTATATCCCACTCTAGCATTTTGTCAATTTGACTCTGTACCTCATCCTTATATTGGTAAGGAATTGGGTACATCTTTTGATGGAAAGGATCATTACTCTTCAATTTTATTCTATGGGTATATCCCTTTATTATACCAGGAATTTTAGAAAATATATTCTTATAATTATACATTAATTGATATAAATTTTCACCCAATTTAGAATTTATTGCATAAACATGTTCAATTTTAGCCTTTATGCTGGCATCAATTAATGTGTTCTGGATGCATAATAATTGACTAGAAAGGTTATGCATACCATATTCAAAATTAAGCCTTTCTTCTTTACAAATAAAAATTCTATTATAAAAATCTATCTGACATTTATTCAAAATCATGAAGTCAGCTCCTATTATGGCTTCATGTATTAACCCAGGCATAATAAGAAAAACATGCCCAAATTCTGTATTATTTATTTTGAAGGTAATCCAGACTTGTTTATTTGATAACTTTGTCCTCTTTCCATTTGCTAAAGTTACCTGAATCTGTTTTACTGGCAATGAAGGTATATACCTTTCTACACTCACCAGATTTTGATACATTGACTCTGATAATATGGAAGCTTGACTTCCAGAGTCAATTAATGCTTCAACTCTAATATTATTTATATGCAAAATTACAATGGGACACTGATAAGTTATAGGTGGTTCGCCTATAGTAAAGGGCTCTAAATAATCGATATCAAGATCTAAAGTATTCAGCATCCACATCTGATCGTTCCCCATTTTGTTAGCACTGGGTCCTTGCAAAGAGGAACTAACATACAAAGACCTTTCTAATTTAACTTTTTACTACTAGTTTTATTAGCTGGTCTTTTGAGAATTGTGGTCACACCACTAGTAGAAGGCTGATTATGCGAATCATCACTTCTATCCCTATTTGTATCATATTTTACAGATTTCTTAAAATATGGAGACATCCTATCTCTACCTTTATACTCAAATCTTCTCTTAAAACCTCCAGAAGATCTCACCCCAGTATTAACACTAAGACTTGCTAATGGGTAATTATTCCTATCTTTATTTACCCTAAATCTATTATCCATAGATAATTCTGCTACTTCAAGAGCATCCAAGATTTCAGAGACTTCTTCAATTGTCCCACGGTCAGCAGCTATTAACAATTGTTCCACATTTTTAGGTAAGTTGTGCCTTACTATCCTGACAATCTGTCCTTCCGATAATGGACAAGCAGTCAACGTCTTCAGACGAACAGCTTGACTTCTGAAAAAGCTTGTGTAGCTGCCTTTGCTAACTTGGTACTTCTCTTGGGTAATTTGATACCGAATGCAATCCTGTTTGTCGGAGTTCCAAAAGCTCCCAACAATAAAACATTTGAAGTCACCATAAGTCATTGGCTTCTCAAACAGTGATTGCCACCAATCTTTAGCAACTCCATATAAATGATTGCTACACACTGCCACTTTTTCTTTTTCAGACAAGGAACATATTGAAAACAATTCATCCAAATTGTTTAAAAACTCTGAGGGATTTTCCATGTATTCCCCTTTAAATGGTTTAACTTTCATAAACCTTAGGGCCATTGAATTATTCGCACTTCCCTCATGACTAATCACTTCTCTAGTCGGTCTATTGTCAATTTCCTTCACAATAGTATTTCCTGACTGATTATTATTATTACTACCTTGCTTAATTAATTCTACATTATTTATTTGTGAAGAATCAATATAATCCACATATGCTTTACTACTTATTTTCCCTTTAAATGCTTCTACCTTTGCATTACTTATACTTTTCATTTCTATCTGGTCATATACTTGTTGAATTTTCCCTTCCAAGTCCATTTGCTCAAGCACTTGCTTAACATATCCTTTTTGTTCTTTTCTAAACTCATCCAGATTCTTGTCTAAAATTTCTTTATATTTGTCACTACTTTGTTCTATCATACCTACATGATCTTTTATATCTTTTTGAATACGCTTTATATTCTCTCCGACTTTCGATCGATATTTATTTTCATCGACTCTTTTGACATCTAAACCCTTAAATTTTTCTATTAACTCCTTTTCGATTTCCTCCCTTATGTCCCCTTTGGTCTGGACTATTGCATTCTTAACATCTTTAATATCTTCATTAATATTACTAACATGGCTTTTCATCTCACAAATTTCACTATCTACTTTTAATTTATAGTTATCAATTTTTAGAGTCAAATCCTTATTATTGATTTTACATTGATCAATAGATTCTGCTATTTGATCTCTTAGACCTTTAATTGTGCTTTCTGAAAATTCATGAAGTTTTCTTTCTAGTAATTCTTGATTTCTATCATCAATTTTCAGTATTTCTAATTTTAAAGACTCAATCACTTCTTCACTTTTACTAAATCTTATATCCATATTATCCATTCTATCTTCCATTTTTTTATTAAAATTCATTACAACTGCAAAATTATCCTTTATTTCTGCTTTAATAGAATTACTCTCCTCTTTTATTTCTTTCATATTTATATTCATATCTTTCATTTCTTCTCTTAAAGAATTATTCTCCTCTTTCATATTTTCTTTTAAAGAATTATTCTCCTCTTTCATATTTTCTTTTAAAGAATTAATATTTTCTCTAAGAGACTTACTCTCCTCTTTCATTTCTTTCATTTCTACTTTTATTTTCTCTTTTAAAGATTTACTCTCCTCTTTCATTTCTTTTTTCATTGAACTCATACCTTGAATTATTACTTCAAAATATTTCTTAAAATCAGACATGGATAAGTTCTCTACATCTTTCTCAGTTTTCACTGCTTCTTTTTCTACGGTTTTAAAAATTATCTCCTCCTCCTCCTCTATTTCGCTATCTATATTTTGAGTATCTTCTAATATTCTTTCTGAATCTGCTAATTTCTCTATTTCTTTGCTCTCCATACAACTATTATCCTCAACAACAAAATCAGACATTTCAACTTCTAGATCTTTATCCCAATTACTCATTTTGATATTTTTTAAAATTCAATTCTATTATTATGCAGTTTTTATTATCAATATTTTTAAAATAATTCCCTATCAACCTTCCCATCTCCACTCAATTCACTTTTACAATTAATCATAAAATAGTATCTTTGAAAACTCTACACTATTTATTATTAAATAATTGTATAACTTCAAATAACAAAATTGTGTCATGTCATTTATTTTTACACCTATGATCCACAGACAATTTGCACATAATATATTATATGAGATATACATTTTAAATATTTTAAGAATTGATATGGTCATATCACAAAATAGTTGTTTGCCACACTTCCATAGTTTACATATTTATTTACTTATTAACTTAAAATCAACATAGTATTTAATTTCCAAGAATTATATTATAGATACCACATGAAAATATAATAACTTTATTAATAAGATTTTCTTTTAAAGTTTATAATTAATATCTAATCAATTACAACTATTAAATTATACATTTTACCCATACACTATTTTTATTAACTAATTTATATCTATCATTTATTCTCCTAACATATACTTACCCTAAATTACATATATCCTAATCCCTAACTAAATATCTAGGCCTAAAACGATTGGGCGCCAAAATCCTTCTTACCCTTTGTACCCTTACTTCTCGATGTATAATATAGTTTGAAATGCAACTAGCTCAATTAAATTATAATGCTCAGTTAAAATTTGCATGTTTATCTTTAATATACTTTTATATTATCATATCTTAATTAAATTCATTATCAATTATCAAAATCAATATAGTTCCATATTATGTATTAATTAAATAAGTATTTATTAAATCATGAGACTGTGAAGTAAAGTTACAAAGTAATAAGTAGATTTACATTGAGCCAATATCTTCCAAAACATTGTCTCAATGGCATAAGAATACTATTACCTCCTTATTATCCTATTACTACATCTACAGCATTCTTATGGCTTTTAAATAAAATAAATTATCTTTAATAATAATAAAATAAATCTCAACTTTTCTTAAGGAAATATAATTAAATAATCTCAGGCTCTTTTAATTATCTTAAAGTAATAATAACTCATGTAAATAAGTATGATAAGGGATTTTATATCAAACCTAAATACACCTAACTTATTCTAATAATAATTATAATGAACAATACTACTTTTAGGGTATAACTTAATCCTATCTATTCTTGTTATATTATTAATAATTAAATAAATAAATAATCATGTGTATATCTTTTATTTTCATATAGCATCTTAATTTTGGAATAGATCAAAATCTTATAATTTAATAATCTGTGGCAATAAATAATATTGTACTCTTATATTGTGCATTATAACCATCTTATGACCATTGTAATATAATATATTAATGTCAATCAATTCTTATAAATGATATCAAGAAAATATTATGTTTATTTCTAATATAAATAATAAATTCATATTGTGCAAATATTATGTTTATTCAAATTATCTGCTGTCAACTGCTGTGAAATGCTGTGGTGCAAAATAATGAACTCGACACACTTTTAAAACAAATTAAACAAATTTATTTACATTAACTTTGATTAAGAATTTATTTACAATATTTACAGTTTAAATTAGGAAAAACAAAAGAAAATAAAAATAAGAAAATAATAATACAAGATGTTTACACTGTTATTAGCTCATACTCCTACTAAATAATCATTGAAATATGTTTTCAAAACTTAGACTTTAAATAAATATCAGTGAACTTCAATTATTATACAGAAAAATTTATATAAACAATATTTATGTAGCATATGTAAACAATTAAACTTTACTAATTAAATTGCTACATCATTTGAGTATTATTGTTATTCATTTCATAATGTACTAGCATGTGTTCACTTTAATATCAGCATTACTTTAATAACATATATGTATAAACTAATGTATCTTTGTAATGTAATAAAAATAACTGATTATAATTTATATTTCATTTAACGCAATTCATGCTATATGTTTTATCAAATATGCATTACATATATGTACTGTTAAAATAATAATATTTAAATTATTCATTAATTTCAAATTCATAAAGTATTATATTAGATAAATTCTATGATTCTTTTCAATGTGAAATCATTACTTTAATCCATGTTTATACTACTCCTTCTTAATAAATTTCTACCTACAAAACATCCTCTAAACTTATTTAAATTTTCCGGAAAATTAACCTACAACCTTAAATAAATATTAGTTATCCAAATTATTTATACTTCATCATCTATATTCGGTAAATCTTCAATCCAAATATAAACTTCTACATAAAACTTAACTTAATTTATCCAATAAAACAAAAATAAAATATAGACTTTTAAATCTCTTCCTAACTTGCAATAAAATAATTACTTATGAATAATAAATATAATTCTAATACTATAACATAAAATAAAATATCAAAATTTATTTACGAAAGAATCATATAATTATTTCTAAGCTTCTTATGTAATGTTGCATCGTATTTATATCATAAATTCAAATTATGCATATTTAAATAAAACTGTCACTGCCAATATAATGTGTGTATATTTTAAAATATTCATACATTCATTCAACAATAACATATCATTTAGTTGATCTAAAGAAAAAAACATATTAAATACATCAAAATTATTATAATTATACAATTTTTACCATCAATAATGATTTAATGTACAGTCCATCTTCCAATATTCTTCGGAATTACAGCTTCATAAAATAATTCACATTTACACTTACGATCATTCTTTAACATATTCCGTGTTATATTAATTATAAAATAAACTTATGCAATTAATCATTATATTATTTTTAGTTACTATTTTAAGAAATGTACCTATCTTATTTTTAATAGATTAATAATATTTAAATTTTATATTAGATAAATAAAACAGAATTCATATTACGTAACTCCAGCGATGTCTTCTTTTCACCATAATAGTTCTTAAATCCTAGGTACACATTCACTAAAACACCATTTCCTTTTTCCGGTCCATCACGTGTTTTTTAAAAGTTTATGAAAAATGAAAACGTTCTTTTAAAATAAAATAAAAGTTAATCAGTTCTTCCATAAAAATATAATAAAATTAAAATAGTTTATCTGATCCGGATTCAGTTCTTTAAAGAATATTATTTAAAAGTTATTATCTTAAATTAGTCTATAGTTTATGAAAAAATTATCATTTAATTATTTTAAATTGACTGGGACGTCCACATATTATTTGTGCATTCCATAACAAAATATCCAGGTAAGAATAAGCTTCTTTATCTATAAACGACCAGCGTTTAAATTATTTCAATATAATAATTTTTATTATATTAAGACTTTTAGCTAATTATATTTTCAATTTATTTGCCTTCCAAAATTGTCAATATTCAGTCTTTTAAACATAAAGACTTAACAAGGCAAGTATTTATAAAAACTACTTTTATTTCTAATATCTTTACTTAAGATATATATTTAAATTTATAGCTTGCAAAAATACTTTCTTCATAAAGAAGTATTTTATTCTTTAAAATATCTATTTTCTAATATTCAATAGTAATTAGCTTTTAAAATTATATATTGTCCAAAATACTACTTTTCTCCATCTCGTAATTTTCTGAACTAATCCAGCATTTGTCATACTTCTAGTATAAAGTTTCCGATATATTTTCACTATATATGATGTTCCCATGACTATTTGCTTGTAAATTGAGCTTCAATATAGAGACGATCGATAGGGAAAAAATTAAGTTAACACTGCATGTCTATCATTTAAAACTTTTATAACTTATTTATAACGACACTCTTGTAATTTTAAAAATGATTTTGAGAGCGTCTATAAATTTACTTAGCTATTTTTAATAACACAATTAACTTGAAAAATCAATCACGAAGTCCTCTCCTAACAATTGAATTGAGCTTTTATACCGGAAGAAACTTCCCATTTGATTGGTAGATTAAACAATCAACTTGCTGGCTTATTTACATATTTTACCAACAACACAAAATTAAAAATAAATAATGGCTTATTTAATATTAAATATTTATTACATTATTAAATTTCTAAAATAATCTTTATCATTTATTTAAATCTATTAAACATTTTTAAAATATACTGTTACTTGATTTTAATTTTAACTTTTATAAAATTATTCAAAATAAACTAAGTATTTTTTATACGTTATATTTTTAAAGCAATACTTTTAAAATCAGATTTAATATTCTACATTGATTTATCTTTATTTTTATCTCGTGATAACTCACGTATTATTTATAAATTTTACAACATAATTTTTAAAATAGTTTTGCAACTTTACTAAATAACTTCCAAGCATGTGTGTGTATATCTAACTAACATCTGTTTTTACAACACAAGAAACGCTTGTCATCGTCTAAAAATAAACTAACAATTGCATTTTTTAAAATAAATATTTTTTAAATAAACAAGATATTATAATAGATTTTAAAATAATTATTCGATATTATTAAAATCAAATATTAATCTTCTATTTAAGTACTTACAATAATTAAAATATTTATATTCTTTTATAATACTATTTTATCAACAATAAATATATGCATTTAATTTTACTTGTCTTTTAAACACTTTTAGCTTTAAATACCTATTTATTAAATATATTAATGCAGTATTGATTATGGCCATTTTTCCCAACCATATATTATAATCATCATCATTTAAAATGTCTCTCTCAATATCAGCACAATTTCACATATCAAATATTCATAGATTGCTTTAATTAAACCTTTTGAAATATTACTATAAGCAAAATTAACATCACATATTCAAATATATCTTAAATTTAAAATTTTTAATAGATTAGCACAAAATTAGATGGTGACCCATACAAAAGGGCACAATATATATATATATATATATATATATATATATATATATATATATATATATATATATATATATATATATATATATATATATATATATATATTGTAACAAAATTAAATGAGTTCAATAACTATTACCATATCTGAGTAGAAAGGTAGTCCATAGAATATCCAAAATATATATATATAAGAATTATAAACAAATTATTAAGAACAAGTATTATAACTCAGGCATAGGAAATCACATGAGGTGAGTACACTAGTAATTCAATAAAATATAACTCAGGTATACAGACAGTAGATCTTATCCACTTTCATTTCTTGGTTTGATGTTAAGTACATGTTTAAACAAATACTAAGTGAATATGGTCTAGCAGGGCGCCACTAGATTATCTGAATCTAGACACGGTTATATCTAATAACCTTTCACATGTACTGGGTTTGAATCCCCTTTTTGGTACTTTATTTCTAATAAAATGGAAGATTTTGCTTTTTGAGCCATATCACTATACACACTAATATTTAGGTAAAAGTAAAACATCTTTAAACCAAAGTGGAGTATATTAGACATAAATCACTTCTTAGATCTTAGCATAACAAATGTGTTTCAATATTTTTATAAGTTTATTAGCTCAGATTATATATAACTAATTTAGGATGGCAATTCACTCATCCTTGCATGAAATAGATGACGAGATGTGGTTATAATAATACTAAGAAATCACTAAATATTATAAAATCAATATTTCTTTATGGCCTTTAAACAGTTAAACAGCCCATTAATTAAAACGTTGATGATGATGATGATGATGATAATAATAACGATAATGACAAGGGTTTCAACTACAGTTCTAGGACTAAGCCTAAACATAAACTAATTTTTATAAAGAAATTCATAATTATTGCTTAATTTTAGCATACTTACTTATATCTTAAATAACTAATATTCAACCATTGATGATGATGAATAATCACACTTAACAAAGACTACACATAATGAAATATATACGCCTCGTTTAATAAAACAAACTAATATTTATTACTACATTTTTAACATATACATAAAAATTTCTAGATAAATATGAAAATTGACATGAATAATAATAATAATAATTGATTATATAACAATCCTCAGATTAATTTTAAGTTCTTCCCCCTTTCCCTTCAAATGTATTTTGTATTAAGTTGGACATCACATTGACCATGATTTTCACTCCATGAGAAAAGTATTTCAAAAAAAAATATTATCTGTTCATTAGCACACATACTTTAAAAATCTAACATGTAAATAGAATGTAAAAAAAAATGTTAGTAGAATTGAAAGAGCAAGTTTTAGAAAAGAGTTTTAAATCATTATCTCCCCCTCCCTTCCAAGCGCTGAAATCTATACTTTCTCAAGACAAAATAATTTAATATTTTAACACCACCTATTATTTCACATTCACTCGCAATTATACACATATAAAAATATCATTGTGTATGTGCATGTTTTATCCCATAATAACAAAATATTATTTAAAACCAAAATAATAATAATATATTAGTTAAAACTAAAATCATAACACCATAAAAAAATTGTTTTACACATTAATATTTTTCATAACTGTAAAATTAATAAACAAATAATTTTCATACATTCAAGATCATCTATGAAGCTCAAAGTTATTATTAGTAAGACATTCTTGTTTTTAATCGATCTGAATAGTCTTTAAAAGTTCTTTAAATAAAATATACCACTTTATTGCTAAAATGTTTATTAAGACTGATATCATAAAGAAAATAGATATAAAAAGTCATATTACCGATCTTTTGTTTGTGGCGAATTTCCAAGGGTTCAAACTTGTCTTGTATAATGTCTATATTTCTGCAGCTACCATTTCCATTTTACATGGGAACAATCTATTTCTTGAGGTGTATAACTATTTGATGATGATGACTCTATTGATGTTATTTGCTTTAATGGATAATTTGGAAATCATTATATCAATTTTTCTTGCTCTTCCTGTCAAGCATGATTATTAGTGGATGAAATACAGCAGTTGTTTTCACATTTATAAATTTTCTTGAGTTTAAAATCAGTTGTTGGAACAATTAATTGGACTTGATGATTAATATTTATCAGTAGATTAATTCATCTTCTTTGAATGCAGGTGAATGCTTTCTTCCTTCTATTAAAAACATCTTTTGAAAGGTGTACAATATTATTTTAGACACAACATCTTTTCTTTCCTATGTGATGTGCAGCTTCCTCCAGATGGTCAGCAAAAAAATGGGACATATATATAATTTTTCTAGCCAGCCATTTCTTATATTTTCAACATTCAATTTAATAGTCTAAAAATCTGAATCATAATCACCAAAAAAAAATAATAATTCCAGACAGCTTTTTATATCCAATTTTTAGCTAACTTAACCAATCAGAGATAGCGTCACTTGCTATTTTTGGACAAATTCGTTTTAATTAGATCTCTAATTTATTTTCAACTAAATTATTTTTCAACTGAAAAGTTTAATCCTTTTCCAGACACTTTTGTTTAAAAAAAATAGACTTAATCCTTATTTCCTTTCTTTTCTCTTTTTTTTTTTAACATCCAGGTAACATTTCAAATCTTTGAGCTTCCTTCTTTAGATCTTGAGATAAGACAATTTCAAAATTAGAGTTCCCACCCAAATTAAGCTCCCAAATTAACAAACAATAATAAAAAAAAAAATTGCTACAAAGATAGATATCTGATTAAACAGATTTCCTCTTTTAACAAAAAAAATTGTACAAAAAAAATAATTTGACAGATTTAATCATTCCTTTTCTTTCAATATTTAGTAAATGTAAATTTCTGTAGGTAATGTACACACATCCTTCATTCTTTCAAATCATTCATAAACTAACATTAAATAATATAATTGCTAGCTTAGTAATTATAACCCTATTATTGAAAATTATATCTGTAACTTTTAAATCCCCACTACAATTATAGAAAAGCAAAATAGAAGTATAGAATAAGATATTAGAATTGATCAAGCATAGGTTAGTTTTAAAGAAAGTTAAAATGTTGAATATTTGAAATATAAAACAATTAAATAGTTTACACATACATTGCCTATACGTATGCGTTATAACTTTGCTTTTTAAAGAAAAATTAAAATTTTAAATATTAAATCTGTGTACTGCTCTTTTTGAGATTTATTAACACACAAACAAGTAAAGCATATAATTGTTGTCCCATTCTCTTTCTATTTAAAGCTTTTAGAACTGGACCTTGTAGGGTTTACACTTGGATGCCCTACAACTTCCTTTATGGTTATATAAAAATGTGATGATGATTTTGTTTTACACTTTCTTACATGCACATTACTATAAATTTGGCTAGTGACCAAATTGTAATGGCACAGTATATATATATATATATATATATGATTACAACCCATTTATAATAAATTTAGATGCATTTTGAAGTATGTAAATAAAATTATCAGTCTATGGATAGTAAAGAGCTTTTATTTAGCGTATGCCTTCTTCCTCCTTATCTATCCATTTTTTTCTCTTTACAATCCACAAGATTGTGCTATTTGCATTAATTGTTCAAATAAACTAAATAAAGTATCAAAATAAGAGTCATAGATCATATGATCCTATCTCTTAAGCTTGTAAGTTATAAAAACAATGAGGGTTGCCAATTCCTCTACAAGCTTTATGATAAATGCTTAGCCAGAGCCAGCACTTAAAATATCTCTCTCAGGAACCCTTCCCCAAACCCCTGACCATGGTTTCATGCTTTGGCATTCTTCAGAGAGGTGTCAGGGTAGGTTCAGACACTAGATCTAAAAATACCAACCCAAAGCCAAGCATCTAACTAAAAGTTATCTATTGAGTGCAAAATCTGAAATTTTCAGACATCTACATGTCTTCAAACCTAGCTATCCAACTCAATAGCTATATGGGGCTGATAGATCTTCATCCATACCATATATTAGTAGTCTTAGCAATATAAAATTGCATAAGACATATGGCAGAGACTATAAATAGTCAAAATAAGAATCATAGATCATGTGACCCTATCTCTTAAGCTTGTAAGTTATAAAACCATGAGGATTGCCAATTCCTCTACAAGCTTTATGATAAATGCTTAGCCAGAGCCAGAACTTAAAAGTAGTCTTTATATAAATAGTATTATTTCGTTTAAATAAAAGCTATTGAACACATTGACTTAACTGAAAGAATACATTATATACATTAAATATTTATTAACGTTTTAACATTCACAATAGTGGGTTGCACATTGTGATTTTAATAAATAAAGCAATATGTTGTCAAGAGTTGGTGGTCGAATGGTCAGCACAGCCACTTTACAAGTAGTTGTCCCGAGTTAGCGGGTTCGCTTCCTGGCTGATGCTATGACACATGAAAAAAAATACATATAAGAAAAATATTTCGAAACTAAAGCAATATGGTTATTAAACTTACATTGTCCAGTTGGTCTTCCATGGTCAAGATGTCATTAATAAATTTATTGATTGTTTTATTTTGCTGCTCTGCAGTAATTGAAACTTTGGCGTCTTGAATGAGCAATAAACAAAGATTTTTAATGAATTCCTTATAAGTTGTTGTGTCCTTTAAATTATAAAAATTGAATACAATTTATATATAGATAGAAAACAGGTTCTGACTATCTAATAAAATATATAATTTTACTTAACGTAGAGCGTGAGTTTTTTAAATTATTTATTATTATTGTATCAATAATATCTCACTCTCTGTCTATACTGACAGAGGAAATACAATCGTAAAACAGTATGTTTATATATATATATATATATATGATTTGTTCATAACTAGAACTTGAACATACTAAACTTATTTTTAAATAGCCAATCTATAGATAATCATCTATTCACCCAATTATTGCTCAGTAAATGAACCCTAAAGTTTTAGCTAAAAAAACAAATATAAAAGTAAAATTAAAACCCAATTTTAAAACATGTGTATTACTGTGTTTGATTTGTTGGATGGATAATAGTCTTTCATTCAGTGATTTTTGTAGAGGGATTGGAAAGGCTTTTTCTTCATAAGCAGATATATTTATAAATGTTGTGCATTAAAATTGCAGAATAAGCGAGTAATATTTTAAAATGTAGTCTGAGCATATAAATTCATATTAAATTCTATGTAAACAAAACAGTAAAATATTATGATTAATTCATTGATACATTTAATTAATACATGTTTTTATTCCTTGGACCATCTTTCAATATATCTTAATTTTTTTATTTTGAAAAGCACTACAAATTTTAATAATGTTATTTAATGAGCATGCCAATAGCCCTTAACAAGCTTTTCAGAATATTCCTATACTCAGACTGGTTTCTAGCTCTGGCTTTTATCAGTGAGGCACTAGGATAATCAAGCATTAGATTTAAAGTACCAGATCGATCCCAACACTTTATCTAATGTTTAAATATTAAATAGAATATCTGAAATTTTCAGACATCTATATGTTTTCAAATCCAGCTATTTAACTTAAATAGCCATATGGAACTAAACTAATTTTAGAAATACAATATATTAATAGCTTTAGCCATATAAAATCACCAAAACCTTAAAAGAAATAACAATAATTACAAGGAAATCAAGTCATGCCATGTGACTTAATTTAATAAGCTTGTATTATAAATGTTATATAATGAGCATGCCAATCTAATCCTTGAATATCCTAGTGCCTCACTGACAAAATCCAGAGCTAGAAACTGGTCTGAGGATAGGGATATTCTGAAAAGTTTGTTAAGAGCTATTGGCATGCTCATTATATAACATTTGTAATACAAGCTTATTAAATTAAGTCACATGATACATGACTTGATTTTCTTGCAAATTTTAATAATATATTTTGTTTAAAGCTTTCATATTAAGTGAGAACCTTCATAAAATAAATGATAAATCTGTTTGAAAACTGAAAACCAATCTTGGTCTAGAACATGATAGTAAGAAATGTAGCCAGATATGCTGAAACTATAACATTATATTGTAATGACTTTTACTTACAGTATATTTGGTAACAGGGACACACATTCCAGTGTTGAAGATGTTTCTACTGATTACTCATCTATGGACATACATACATAACCTTGCATGTAAGTACATCTAGTATATAATCAAATGATTTTAAAATTAATATGTAAATCATCAGTTTAATAAAGATTAATGAAAATATGTGTTTAATTATCTTAAAGTAGAATGTATATTGATAATGATGATCAAACATTATATCTCTCATGTAACTGCTTATATAAGTGACTCTGGTTATATTTCTTGATCATAAACAATCAAATCATCCATCAGAAGGGCACACTTAATGTTTTCCATAAGTATTTATTTATTTTTATAATTGGGGTTTGAATTGTTAATCCTAGTGAGGAGTACCATTTTTTCTCAGAAAGGACACCTGTAAATATAATATTTTCTGCGGGTGACCTTCATCACATTATCTGATAATAACACATTTTTTTTCTCAGTTTAGAGCATGATGCCTCAGAATTTATGAAAGACTGCTATGTACCCTTTGAGATGGGAATATTGATTGAAGAATAAAACAGCCAACTAAACAATTTACACTACAAAACTAATTTATTTGAGATAATATTGATGGATGCAATGAAATTACACATATAAATTATTAACTTCTAAATAACGTAAATTATTGAACACAGAAAAAAATAGTATTAAAGATTGAATATAAATGCACAAATTATATACAAATATATAAAATACTTAGTTGAAATAAAATAATACACAGAATAAAACTTCAATACATATTTACCATAAATATCAAGGTACACTATATTTCTATTTGCAAAGAAAAAAATATAACAATCCTTATACATCTAAATTATAAACATAAAAATATCTTAATAAAATTTATGTAAACTGATTGAGGTATTTTTAATGTATATAAATTCAAAAAGAACTTCCCACAACTATTAATTAAAATAATTGTAAGCTTTCTAGAATGATCGGTTAGTTTATATTATTGATATCATAGATAAAATTAGTGCATATCTATTGGTTGATACAAGATGCAATCTTTTTGATATTAGTGCGAATATGTAAGACGTACACTTTCAGGTGATGCAAAACTATTATATTTTGGGTATTTAAGCTATAATTAATATATTTCACTATTTTTGATATTTGAAAACATACTTTTCAAAATAGTTAGAATTACATTATTTTGGTTACAGCTAGAAATATACCATTTCTATTATTTTCCATATACTGTATATCATTTCTATTACTTTCTTTACGGAAAACATTACCATTTTACTCGAGTTTGAATCAGTACTATAAAGTACTTTAAACGACAATATTGTTAGATGATAAATAATGTTCATGAAACTACAATTGGAATATCTTCACATTTTGATAAATTATTTAATTTTATAAACTATATGATGCTATTGATTTACACTTTGGCTCTACACAACCATTGTTTTCTGCTCTCCCTTTTCTTCTTATATAACTTTTGTCTGAATAATAACTTTCGTCTCAAGCCCCCAATTTTTGTTATTAACCTTGTTTTTTCATTGTCTACTAATCCTTGCTTTTTTTTTTATTTCTCTTCTTTTCAGCAATTACTATTAACAAATCGAGTTGTCTTTAATTGCTTGTAATTACGCAGTTAAGTTTAATTTTAATTAAATTGTTGAATATGTTTATATTTTATAATTAAAAAGTAATAATTTCCCACTTTTGGAAACTTTAATTCAAATTAGTTACTTTTTAACTTGTACATTTATATATGCATATTTATTTTTCTTCATGTGTTCTGTAGGAAACTATTAATTATTTGTTTACAGCTCTTTACTAGGGCAATATTCAATAAAAAAGAGATTACACGGGACTTATTTTTAACTTGTATTTATTATTTTTAATATATAAAAAGTTTTACAAAAAGTTTAATTTTTCAAAATCATTTTTATAGATAAAATATGAAAATAACTTTATTTAAATTATTTAATCATTCAATTATAGTAATTCATATAGATAATGATTTTTTCTTTATTCTTACTTCGATACATTTCTAAATGTTTATATATCTCTCAATTAAAGTTGAGTTAATTGATATTGTTTATAATACGACATAATTGATATTGCTTATAATACGACAATCTCAAAGCTAACCAAGTTTGCAACCATTACAATTGATAAAATGATCAAGTTACACAGTAACAATAATATGTAATAATTGGAATAATAAATGATAATTGTCCGCTCAGTAGCTGTATTAACACAATGCCCCCTAGTATTCATGTAATTCACATTAAGGATAAAAATAAATCTATATTTACATGCTATATATGACGTTATATTATGGTGTTTTATGAAGTTAGAAAAGAAGATGAAAAGATAATTGATTTAAAAATTAAAATTATTGTTTCCAACAAAAGCATAACACGGGGCACAAATCGAATTGTATTTATTATAAAACGAGACAAAACAATATTGTGGAAAATAATGACGTTTCAGAAAAAGGTATAAAGTGAGAGACTCATTAGAATGGATATTACTAAATCAAGATAATTCAAATTTTTGTTGCAATAATTTTTCATGGTGATGAAAAATTAGTGAATTTTTATATGGATCTACCACGGCTATTGATCAGACCAAACAACATTTTAAAATTCTCATGAGAGGCTTAAATGCTAAAATTCTTAACAATTGAAAGATGACATGGTGTGAATATATATTTGGTTATAGGCATAGAAATGAGAGATAATATATTTCTGGAGGTTACAGAAAAGTTATTAATAAAAATGAACATGGAAATATCCAAATAAAGATATAACAAGATTTGTTTATATTTTCAATAAATTAATATCTATTCCAATATTGTAAAGCTCTTAATAAACTCAGTACAAGAAATTAGCATCAATTATTGAAATGTAATGATATAAGTGTTGCACATTTAAAAGATTTGCAGTGCATGTGGATTGACTCATAAAAATACTTGGTTTAGTCAGAGAAACCAGCAGAGAAACTCATGAATGTATCCATGCTCAAAACTATGAAGTTTAATAGATGTCATTATAGTTTTCATTATGTGATTACTTACATGTACAGATTGTTGGTCAGATCATAATTTAGTTAATTATCGGCTTAAATGATAATTACTTTAGAAATAATGGTATGCTTCCAGTCATATTTTTAAGAATATGTTTGTTTTTTAAAATAATCTACTATATATGCTACATTTCAAAGGCTACTAACCACTAAAATTACAAATTTGTATCTTCAGGTGCATTATATTATTGAATCATGAAATTCTTTTAAGGAGTGTCATACATATAATTAAATATATTCATAGGTTAATTGGAAAAATCATAATTGTTTTTTTTGACAAAAAAACAACAACAGAAAGTCAATAATTATTAAGATAAACAGAATTCATATTTGATATTTCTAATTTTTAAAAATATTTCAATGAATTTAAATAATAAACTGCAAATATGTTTGAAATATCACATTTTGAAGATAATTCACATGTGAATAAAATCAGTAGGAAAATAATCACACTATTAAAAAATTTAGCAAAGACAGTTGCTATGAAAAGACAGCAATTTATTAGCAAATTTTCTATTGAGACATGAAAATATTTGAATAAGCGAAGGAATATGAAAATAAAAAATTACCAATTAAGAAAAATTTGATATCTAAAAATTTGTGAAATGCTAGAAAAAGTTAAAGGTGATAAAAAAAATACATAATTCTGAATTAGCATGGAAAATTATAGAAGACATTTTAAAGTCTCAAAATCATAAAACAACATTTTGACACGAAGCTCATTTCTACAATAATAAGAAAATCTGTTACTGAAATATGTGGAAGAATCTTATAAAAAAGAAAAAGAAAAGAAAGTACCGCCTACAGTTATCATATCTTCTGAATAATCTCGTGTTTTCTATGAAGAAGTGAGATGTGCAATTGAATCTATGAAGATGAAAAAAGCTTCAGTTAATAATCAAATTATAATTGTTATCTTAAAAGAAGCAGGTAAAGAAATAGAAAAATTGTTGGCAATTTATATAGCAAATATTGAAATTATAAATATATACCATGTGATTAGACAAATACAGTAATAATATTCATATTTAAGAAGATACAAAAGATAATACCATAAATTATAAGCTTATTAACCTTTTATCAGTTATATACACAAATTTTACCAAGATAATTACAACTCATACATAGCGAATCTTGCATTTTTACCTATCAAAAGAACAAGATAGATTTAAAAGTCATTTTATCACAATGGATCACATCCAGATATTGAAAGATGTTGTAGAAAGTTGTCATCATGTTTTGGATTTTTGGTTTATGAAATGATATTTGATACTATAAACATTATTCGAGTGATTTAAGCATTGGATTTTCAAGATATATATCCATAATATTATCATATTCTGAAGACTATTTGCTAAAATGCAATAGGAACAATTTATATAAGAGACCTGAAGAACATCAATAATGAAACAGGAGACCCCATATTTCCACTATTATTTACAACAGTCTTACTTAAGTAATTTGCAAATTAAATGGAAATGTAGAGGACTTAAATTAATGTGCTGGATTTTGCATATAATTCTTAAGATGATCAATAAATGTTACAAAAATTATCATATAAAATGAAGAATGTAGCACCAAAGATAAATGCTAAAAAAGTAAGTAATGATCAATGTTTTTTTCAAAAGAAGAAAGTAAAGATTGACAATGATAAATTAGGACAAGTTAACAACCACACATGACTTAGTAAGATTATTAATAGAGATGGATACTTAATGGATAAAATTATTTATAAAATTAAATTTGGAAGAGCTTCTTTTGTTAGAAGCAACTTGATAATTACAAATATATATGAAAAGAAAAGTTTTAATAAATATGATTTTTTGGTTTTTACTTAAGAATGTGAGACATGGACACTTACCAGAAGAGCAATACACACACTCCAGAACATTGGACAAATCATACAGAGATGTATATTAAGAATAATTAAAAGGGATCAAAAACAAAATACATAGCTGTGAAGCTGTGACAGTAAACAAGTATTATGGACAGCATTAAAATATTAAAAGGCTAAATTTGAAAAAAGCTGGGCATTTTTTGAGAAGAATTAAAAACAGATTAATAGTTATAATCTTAAACTCAGTTTAATGAGATTATAAAATACTTAAAAAGAAATCACATGTTAAATGAATGGATTAAATAGAGAAGTTTATCACGATGATATGGAGAAAAGATGCTAATAATTGTAGAAACTGGATTAAACTTGGGAGACTTTGATACTACAATGAACTGATAATTTTTTACGATGATGATGATGAATGGCATTTGTCTAATCAATTGTGATAAATTTGCATCTTTTACCGTGTAGAAAAAAACACCTATAGAGCATTTACCTTTAAGATAAATGTTAAAAAAAACTAAAGTAATGTTCAATGGATTTTCTCAAATTATGAAAATAAAGATTGATTATGATGAGTTAGAAGAAGTTAACAGCTACAAATATCTTGGTCATATTATAATGGATACTATTAATTATAGAATTATACTTGGTTGGAGTGCTTTTGGTAGAATTAACTTGATACTAAAATGAAATATGCCTATGTTTGAAAAGGAAGGTTTTTAATAAATGTGTTTTACCAGTTCTTACTTATGGATCTGAGACTCAGACACTTAATAGAAGAGCAATATAGAGACTTCAGACCATTCAACGATGTATGGATAGATGCATGTTAGGTGTAATAAGAAGAAATCAAAAACACAATATATGGGTAAGAGAACAAACAGGTATTACTAACCTCATTGAAAAAATTAAAAGACTAAAGTGGAGTTGGGCTGGACATATTTCTAGAAGATATGATAATAGATGAACAATTGAAATCTTATACTGGACTCCAAGAGATTGTAAAAGACCCAGAAAGAGACCAAATGTTAGATGGATGGATGAAATAAGAAAGCATGTGGAAATGATGTGGAGAAGAGCAACTAAAGATCGGAGAAGATGGATTGAACATGGAGAGACTTTCTTCCTGCAGAGGATTGATAATGTGGATGATGATCATAGCATTTACCTACCAATTAAATGGATAGCAAGATGGAGTTTGTGTCAACTATTGTAAAAGCATTGTCTTGTTTAGAAATGCATATCTGTTTGTCTACATGTAAAGCATTCTATATAAATTTTTAATCCCTAATCATGATTAAGGTATAGGTGGAGCAGAACAATATGCTGATTATTATTATTTGCATTTTTAATATCTATATTTAATAAATTACTTAGCAAAATAATTATTAAATATATTATTACTGAAAAATAAATAATTCATGTTAATAAATTTATCAATTTATTTAGATACTAATAAATACCTGTTTATATTCCAAATAAGGTTCAAAGCGCCATGACTTTGTTGGAGTAACCTAGAATACATATATTGAAACAGACAGATCGGAGAACCGATCTTCGTTTCAGGTGTTTTCATGTACGGTAATTCAAACCACTGTTCGCCCGCAGTGAGGTTTTGTCTATTTCAAATTATAATAAAATTTAGTTATGTATTTTATAGTTATAAATAAATATGTAAAGATCCCGTATATAAATGTCACAAACCATGAAATAATATTTGTGTGTGCGTGGTTTGTGAATTTATATCATTTAATTTAAAGTTTCAGTGCGGGCGTATTTGTTTTAAATTTTAGTTTTAAAATTGTATAAAGTCGTTTAAAAATACTGATCAAAAATCACATTCCTTTGATCAGTGTTTTTAATTAAAATCTAATTGCACAAATGTACAGAGCAATTAAGTAGTATTCAAAATTAGTAAGGAATTTTTATATGTAATTATTATGTCAATTTAAAAATAGCGTATTAAATTAAAAGATTGCTAAAAAACAGATAATTGATGGTTGGTCAAGCTGCATCGCTAGAGGCTAGAGAAAGTAGGCGGAGCCTAAAACAAAAACAAGTCGGAAAGGTCAGCAGTGGCTATTTTAGAAAAAAACTTAGATTCTAACTTTTGTCGTGTGTGAGAGAAGTAGTCTCGAGACAACACAGCAGTTGAGTATAATTCAAACATTATTATTAAGAAGTTTACCAGTGAATCGCAATGTTGATGGGCTAAGTGCCAGGAGCTGATCTCTGCCCGCCAATATGGATCCTCGTGCCGCTGTTTGATCATGTTTCATATACTTCAGAATTTCCAACTTCCAATCTCAAAATTTACTATGCCTTACAAATAACTTTCAAAATGCGCGCCTACGTCCGATCTCAGAATCCAAGCTGGATGAAGAAAGAAGAGAACTTTGTTACACGAACTTTAATTTTCTTCCGTGCTTAATGTTATCAGTCAAGTGAATCATATGTAAGTTTTTATATCATTTATAATGCTATTGTTTAATCTGTCAGTAAATTTTCTTTTCTTTTTTTTAATCCTCTGCTCTAGTCTTTAGAAATCATTTATAAAATTGTAATTAATAGTAATAATATTTCAACTGAATGCATTTATATTTTCTTATGTTGCTTATTTCATAAACAAACATTGCCAATAGTAATATTTTCAACTCTGAGTAAACTAGTGTACTATAACGATCAAGTTATTTTAAAAGTAATTTCATTTTCTGAATTAAATATTCTTTCACATTCCGAGTTGATAAATGTTAAGTCACTTTATTAGTCTATGTTAATTTGTCCTATAATTGCAATCTAAGGTTCGATCGTAAAATATATGTATAATGGTTTCAAAGTGTTCATTAATGTTATGTATAATATGAGAAATAATTCACTGAATAATTTGATACTATCGCTACCGCCTGTCAACCCGAAGGGTTAGAGTTTCAGAGTAAATTTAACTAATTATTGTTTTCACCGTCAGTTTAAGCCCGCTACGTTTTATTGGGGTAAGGATCTCAGCCTGTGGCGTAGAAACAGACTAATAGATTCCAGGTTTTATATAATTTCTTTTAAAAATCCGCGTCAAGTATTCGTCCTTCACGTCTGTGGCAATGCCTTCCCTTCGCTGAAGTTAGCGTCTCGCCATACTACCATTGGGGAATGAAAGCAGTTTTTTTTCTTTCCCGGTAATCTCTTGGATCACCGGGGTTCGAAATGATCCCGGCTGGTTGTCGTGTCCCGGAACTACTTGGGGGCATTAAGCCTTGTCAAAGTACAAGCCGCCCGGTATTCCGTTAATGCACCGCAATTGATTACTGTAGGGCTCTTGAATCCAGGCAACCACCAGTTCATCTATCTTCCATGTCGTATTTATATAAAACCACCAGCACATCTATCTCTTATGTCGTATTTATATAAAACCACCTCCACTGTTCGTTTACGTTCCGGCTCGAGCCTATTCAAATAAAATAAGTAAACAAAAATCTTTAGATAAATATTTTTTCCAATGCTCTAATACTCTGATTCTTTTAACCCCCCGTCAATCCTTCAATCACACAGCTATTGGCATGAGTTTGTTCATTAAATAAAACGTTCACTAAAGACTAGTAGCCAAATACAAGAGGATTTATGAAGTCTTACCGTACTGTATAACACTATATTATATGCTGTCTATTGTTATTATATAACACTATATTTATGTGCTTTCTATTTGTCTTATTTAACACTATATTTATATGCTTTATATTTTGCTTATTAAACACTTTATTTAATCTAAATTTTTGTGTCCTCCACCTTATTACTCTCTAAGTCTATTTAGCCACTTACTGTCTGTATTGGCAACTTAAATATATACGTTACATAAATGACCGTTCCAATATCTATAGTCTAATAAATCTATATATCATTAACTGTAAGAATTTAGTCTATGTTCTGAGCTGAGCTAGAAAAGGGATAACCCCGTGCTGTTATAAAGTCATCATCGGTTGGTCATACCGGGGTTTGGGTTTGAATTTAGTTGGCGTTTTGGAATTTATTCTTAAACGTGGACTGGGTTTGAACTCGGGTACTGGGTATGAGTAAGCGTGGTGGATTTATACCGGTACAGTTATTATATTTTTTTTTATAAAAAAAAAACAACAAAAAAAAATGATTATACATAACTTCTGGTTAACATTTTTCTTTCTCTTTTTCACATAATTGATTTTTTTATTAATTTGACCTTGGAGAACAGTCTGGGTGAGGGTTTGAACTTAATATTTACAAAGGTGGGTATATTACCGTAATTCCTTTTCTCATCATCATGTGCATGTCATAGTGGTCATTTTCCAGGTTATCATTTATTGCGATTTCTACCTTTTCCCTGGGTCGGGAGGTATATAAGGGTTATAGGTCTGTCTTTTTAGATCTCTTAGTAAAATAGCAAAAGCGGTCACAATATTGTGCTTTGGTATATTATTATATTGTTCATTATTAAAAATATCTTGCTTTAAAAGAATTTCTCTAACTTTCTGTGATCTAATGGCGTCCATTATAACATTTTCACTTTGGGAGTTGAGAAGTTTTTCTCCATTTTTTATGAAACTATTTTTTTTTTTATATGTCCATTCTTTAAAACAAAGTTTATTATTTCTGTTTAATGAGTTCAGCTCCTCATCAATTTTGTTCTGATCACATTTCATAAACAAATAATTATGGGTTTTATTAAAATGTGCAGCATTGTACACAACCCAAGATCTGTCCACTTTCTTCATTTTCATATCAGGAGGCCATTCAGCATCATTTTTAAATTTTAACTTTGATGTCTTCATTAATCCACTTTTCCACAGAACATCTTTATAATTATTATGAAAATATAACTTCTCATGAATTATGATTTCAGAAGATTCATCCGTAACAGTATGTATTGTTCTATTGATATTTTTCATCATCGATACAGCCACTCCATTAGAGGGTGGTAAACTGATATAATCACTTTGAGATGGGCTGGCTTGCAGTAAATTTGAAACCACCATTTCCTCAGTACTTTCTTCGTTCTTAGCTAAATCTGCTAGAGTAAAACTTTGACTCTGAGTAATCTCTGTCACATCTAATTCTTTACATTTTTGTTGAGTAGAGTTGGCATTTGTATTCACTAATCTACTCTCATGAGGTTCCAACCTTATTTTAGTTGGTTGAGGTTCTGTGTCCTCTGCTCCACTCCTCGCACTATTGCCTTCCCTGCTGTCCCCAACTTCTCCCGGGGTGGCCTGGTCATCTTCATTTTCTATTTTTGGGTCTTCAGAGGGATTTATTTCTTGCTGACGCTTTGCACTTTCTAGATTTGAGTTGGCTCGGATGCCTCGTGCTTCACCGATCCTTACCAGCCTCTCCAACATCATCATCATAATCTTCCTGTCCTCTCTCCCCTCTCTGAGGATCGCGTTAAACTTCGCATCGCGATCGTGCTCCCTCTGTTTGTTGTTCCTCTCTGATCGTCTAAAACTTTTTCTTTTATCCTGAAATTCCTTGAATACAACTTCGTGGTCGCTGGATGTGTCCGACGTCTCTGCTCCAGTCGCGGACACATGCTTGCTTCCTTCTATTTCTGTCATTTCTTCTTCGTTTTTACTGATAAATGTCTTCAACATAAAAATTCGCTTTGTACAACGCTTTGATTTTTTTTATATATATCATAAAAGGTTACTGATCCCTGCTCCTAGTGCCAAATCCTCCTCCGCTGCTGATACTGTTTGTGTGGCTTACTTCCTTTCTCTCTTTTCTTCCTTCGCCTACGTTCAGTCTGGTTTTTGTTATCTACGTTTTTTTTTTTATTTAGGAATATAATATGACATGTCTAAAATCATTACTAAAAATATACAGGGAAAAAAAAACTTTATTTCACCCAGTTCGCACTGTTCTCCTCAGTCCTATAATACATACATATTAATAATGGGTACATAACATAGTATTTTTTTGTATTTCTGTCAGTAATTCTCTCTTTTTATATATGCCACCCTACTCTCTTTTAAAACAACACTCGCCACTGCTGTATGGACAAACATGTTTGCTGACAAATTTATTTGATAGGCGCCAGCCAGCAACATGTGACCAATAGATAATTTAATCTACTGATCCCCAAATATATACTTTTATATGACCTAATAATTTTTGATTTAAGATTTATATAGGCAAAAAAAATTTAATACTGACTCCGGTAAGGTTTTTTTTTTTATTACAACATACATATATATGCACACACGTTTTTATTTTTAAAACACAAGAATAATCCTACTTCTTTCTTCTTTTTTCAAAAAAAATATTTTTCACAACAAACGAAAATATATATATATATACGTACACGTTTTTATTTTTTTAGAACTGGACTTAATTCTACTTCTTTATTTTTTCATATGATTTAAACGACAAGAATGAACTCGCAAAAACATTATGGAATAACTCATTTATTTTAATTAATTACACGCACGAATTGCTTCCGCTCTCTTTTCAAAAAAAAATCTTCACTCTGTTTCTTAACAATATTTGGGAGTACTATATACTGATTCTTTATGTGAGGGAGAAAAAAAATTTTTTATACATTTGTTTTCTTACTATAGTTTTCACTTGCGCATTTTAATACGCCAAATACGTATCAATATTATGACAAACGACAAAAAAAAATTGAATATTTTTATCATTTAACTGTTTACTCTCGTTCACTCTGCAGGGTGTGGGAGATTTCTTCATCGAGCACCACGGAGGGCGTCCAAAAATATAATAACTGTACCGGTATAAATCCACCACGCTTACTCATACCCAGTACCCGAGTTCAAACCCAGTCCACGTTTAAGAATAAATTCCAAAACGCCAACTAAATTCAAACCCAAACCCCGGTATGACCAACCGATGATGACTTTATAACAGCACGGGGTTATCCCTTTTCTAGCTCAGCTCAGAACATAGACTAAATTCTTACAGTTAATGATATATAGATTTATTAGACTATAGATATTGGAACGGTCATTTATGTAACGTATATATTTAAGTTGCCAATACAGACAGTAAGTGGCTAAATAGACTTAGAGAGTAATAAGGTGGAGGACACAAAAATTTAGATTAAATAAAGTGTTTAATAAGCAAAATATAAAGCATATAAATATAGTGTTAAATAAGACAAATAGAAAGCACATAAATATAGTGTTATATAATAACAATAGACAGCATATAATATAGTGTTATACAGTACGGTAAGACTTCATAAATCCTCTTGTATTTGGCTACTAGTCTTTAGTGAACGTTTTATTTAATGAACAAACTCATGCCAATAGCTGTGTGATTGAAGGATTGACGGGTGGTTAAAAGAATCAGAGTATTAGAGCATTGGAAAAAATATTTATCTAAAGATTTTTGTTTACTTATTTTATTTGAATAGGCTCGAGCCGGAACGTAGACGAACAGTGGAGGTGGTTTTATATAAATACGACATAAGAGATAGATGTGCTGGTGGTTTTATATAAATACGACATGGAAGATAGATGAACTGGTGGTTGCCTGGATTCAAGAGCCCTACAGTAATCAATTGCGGTGCATTAACGGAATACCGGGCGGCTTGTACTTTGACAAGGCTTAATGCCCCCAAGTAGCTCCGGGACACGACAACCAGCCGGGATCATTTCGAACCCCGGTGATCCAAGAGATTACCGGGAAAGAAAAAAACTGCTTTCATTCCCCAATGGTAGTATGGCGAGACGCTAACTTCAGCGAAGGGAAGGCATTGCCACAGACGTGAAGGACGAATACTTGAAGCGGATTTTTAAAAGAAATTATATAAAACCTGGAATCTATTAGTCTGTTTCTATGCCACAGGCTGAGATCCTTACCCCAATAAAACGTAGCGGGCTTAAACTGACGGTGAAAACAATAATTAGTTAAATTTACTCTGAAACTCTAACCCTTCGGGTTGACAGGCGGTAGCGATAGTATCAAATTATTCAGTGAATTATTTCTCATATTATACATAACATTAATGAACACTTTGAAACCATTATACATATATTTTACGATCGAACCTTAGATTGCAATTATAGGACAAATTAACATAGACTAATAAAGTGACTTAACATTTATCAACTCGGAATGTGAAAGAATATTTAATTCAGAAAATGAAATTACTTTTAAAATAACTTGATCGTTATAGTACACTAGTTTACTCAGAGTTGAAAATATTACTATTGGCAATGTTTGTTTATGAAATAAGCAACATAAGAAAATATAAATGCATTCAGTTGAAATATTATTACTATTAATTACAATTTTATAAATGATTTCTAAAGACTAGAGCAGAGGATAAAAAAAAAAGAAAAGAAAATTTACTGACAGATTAAACAATAGCATTATAAATGATATAAAAACTTACATATGATTCACTTGACTGATAACATTAAGCACGGAAGAAAATTAAAGTTCGTGTAACAAAGTTCTCTTCTTTCTTCATCCAGCTTGGATTGTGACGAACGTAGGCGCGCATTTTTGAAAGTTATTTGTAAGGCATAGTAAATTTTGAGATTGGAAGTTGGAAATTCTGAAGTATATGAAACATGATCAAACAGCGGCACGAGGATCCATATTGGCGGGCAGAGATCAGCTCCTGGCACTTAGCCCATCAACATCGCGATTCACTGGTAAACTTCTTAATAATAATGTTTGAATTATACTCAACTGCTGTGTTGTCTCGAGACTACTTCTCTCACACACGACAAAAGTTAGAATCTAAGTTTTTTTCTAAAATAGCCACTGCTGACCTTTCCGACTTGTTTTTGTTTTAGGCTCCGCCTACTTTCTCTAGCCTCTAGCGATGCAGCTTGACCAACCATCAATTATCTGTTTTTAGCAATCTTTTAATTTAATACGCTATTTTTAAATTGACATAATAATTACATATAAAAATTCCTTACTAATTTTGAATACTACTTAATTGCTCTGTACATTTGTGCAATTAGATTTTAATTAAAAACACTGATCAAAGGAATGTGATTTTTGATCAGTATTTTTAAACGACTTTATACAATTTTAAAACTAAAATTTAAAACAAATACGCCCGCACTGAAACTTTAAATTAAATGATATAAATTCACAAACCACGCACACACGAATATTATTTCATGGTTTGTGACATTTATATACGGGATCTTTACATATTTATTTATAACTATAAAATACATAACTAAATTTTATTATAATTTGAAATAGACAAAACCTCACTGCGGGCGAACAGTGGTTTGAATTACCGTACATGAAAACACCTGAAACGAAGATCGGTTCTCCGATCTGTCTGTTTCAATATATATATATATATATGATAAACAAAACAAGTTATACATTTTGTAAGATCTAGTTTCTGGTCTTCCTGCCCTTTACTGGCGTGAGCCAATTAGCTCAAAACCATGGTTTAAAGGTTGGAGACAATTTGAAAGAGATATTTAACTTTATCTCTCTCAGTGTTTATGTAAACTAAGCTTGATCGTGAGATATTGGTAAAGCTCCATATATATATATATATATATATATATCATCATCAAATATATTTTATTATGGCTGCAGAAAGGAGTTTGCTATTAACTGAAAGGAGACCTTTGATTCCTCTTGGAGGCCTTAAAGGAACCGAGCAGGGCAAATTCCTAATGTCCACTCCACACGTTCTTGTCATTGCAGCTGTTATTACTATGTGATTATTCATATAGTATACGAACATGGATGGGCTGCTCACCAACACGCATCAGCCAGCGTGGTGAGTTTATTGGCTTTTTACCTCCGAGTTTAAGAATATTTTTTCAATGTATACAATCATGATAGACAAAAATAAATCATGGCCCTTATTCCCAGGATGGTGTAAAGTCACCAACCAAGGCAGCAGTTGGTAGCCGAAGGCGGAGGGTGCTAAGAATCCCCTGATTGCTGACTCAGGCTGCCATTTGATGTCGATTTTTTATTTAGGTACTTACAACTGCAGAACACTTTCAAGTGAAGGAAGATTGCAAGAATTAGAAGAACTGTCTTATATTAAATGGGACATTATTGGACTTTGTGGAGTTACAAGAAAAGGTGAAGAAACAATTGATTTAAAAAGTGGACATATACTCTACTATAAAGACACAAATATTGGAAATACAATTGGAGTAGGATTCATTATAAATAAAAAATGGAAGAATAACATTGTGGAGATTGATGGTGTATCAGACAGAGTGGCAAGATTAGTTTTACAACTTAATAGCAGATACCAAATGCAGATAATTCAGGTTTATGCCCCAACAAGTTCCCATAGTGATGAAGTTATAGAAGATTTTTATATGGATGTACAAAAGGCTTTTGATCAGAGTAAACAACATTTTAAAATTGTTATGGGGGACTTTAATGCTAGAATTGGTAAACAAATGAAAGATGAAAATGTTGTAGGTAGTTTTGGTTATGGTAATAGAAATGAGAGAGGACATAGACTTGTGGAGTTTGCAGAAAAAGAAAAACTTTATATTATGAATTCTTTTTTTGAGAAAAATGTTAAAAGGAAATGGACATGGAAGCATCCAAATGAAGGTACAGCAGAATTGGATTATATTTTGACTAACCGAAAATACATATTTCAAGATTGTAATGTTCTTAATAAATTTAACACAGGAAGTGATCACCGATTAGTAAGATGTAAGATACATGTTAATGCAAAAGTAGAGAGACAAAAATTATTAAGAAAAACAATATTTACAGTTGATATTCCTAATCTTCAGAAACATTCTAATGAATTTAAATTAGAACTTACAAATCGGTTTCAAGTATTAGTAGATTTTGAACATGATTCAGATTTGAATGACATTAATAGGAAAAATAAGCGATACACTTTTAAAAACTGCAACAAAGATAGCTGGTAGAAAAAAGCAGCAATTGACTAGTAAAATTTCTACTGAGACTAGAGAATTTATGAAGAAAAGAAGGAATATGAGAATATACAATAATGATGTATTAAAAAAGACTGAATATCTCGAATTTTGTAAAATGGCGCGGAAAAGAGTTGAAAATGATATAAGAAAATATAATTGTGAACTAGCAAGGAAAGCTGTAGAAGAGAATAAAAGTCTAAAGAGTTTAAAACAACATTTTGGTATTGGTAGGAAATTTATATCTGCAATAAGAAAAAAAAAGATGGCATTATTACTAAAAAGAGAGATGACATCATAAAATGTGTAGAAGACTTCTATCAAGAATTATATAGTAATAAAGAACAAGTGCCTCCCATACATATTATATCTTCTGAAATGCCCAGAATTTTGAATGAGGAAGTAAGACATGCAATTAAATTTATGAAAAAAGGGAAGGCTCCAGGTAATGATGGAATTGTAATTGATATATTAAAAGAAGCAGGTGAAGAAATAGAATTTTTTTTAGCAAAGTTATATACCAAATGTCTAAATAATAAAGATGTACCAGATGATTGGAAGAATGCAGTATTAATATTAATATTTAAAAAAGGTGATAAAGAAGATATTAGAAATTACAGACCTATCAGTCTTTTATCAGTTTTATACAAAATTTTTAC
Organism: Epiperipatus broadwayi; assembly: GCA_028023455.1. Classification (NCBI taxonomy): domain Eukaryota; kingdom Metazoa; phylum Onychophora; class Udeonychophora; order Euonychophora; family Peripatidae; genus Epiperipatus; species Epiperipatus broadwayi. Next base: position 72,694 of record JAQFVV010013393.1, read on the forward strand.
TAAGATAATTACAACTCGTCTACAGAAAACATTGGATTTCCACCAACCAAGAGAACAAGCTGGATTTAAAAGTGGTTTTAGTACAGTAGATCATATCCAGGTATTGAGAGAAATTATAGAAAAGACAAATGAATATGAGTTGCCATTATGCTTAATATTTGTAAACTATGAAAAGGCATTTGATTCTATAAACATTTCTTCAGTGATTAAAGCATTGGATCATCAAGGTGTAGATCCAGGATATTGTTATATTTTAAAGAATATTTATAAAAATGCAACAGCAACAATTAGATTACATAATGATAGTAGGAAAATCAACATTGAAAAGGGTGTAAGACAGGGTGACTCCATATCTCCAAAACTTTTTACAGCAATGTTGCAAGAAGTATTTTGTGGTTTAAAGTCATTTAGATTTTGCAGATGATGTAGTTGTTTTTGCAAATAATGCTTTAGAGCTACAGGAAATGTTGCAGGAGTTATCAGATGAAAGTAGGAAAGTAGGACTAAAGATAAATGTTAAAAAAACTAAAGTAATGTTTAATAGATTTTCTCAAAATATGAAAATAAAGATTGATTATGATGAGTTAGAAGAAGATAACAGTTACAAATATCTTGGTCAGATTATTAATACAGATGGAAATATAATGGATGAAATTAATCACAGAATTAAACTTGGTTGGAGTGCTTTTGGTAGAAATAACTTGATACTAAAAGGAAATATGCCTATGTGTTTGAAAAGGGAGGTTTTTAATAAATGTGTTTTGCCAGTTCTTACTTATGGATCTGAGACTTGGACACTTAATAGAAGAGAAATACAGAGACTTCATACCAATCTAAGAAGTATGGAGAGATGCATGTTGGGATTAACAAGAAGGGATCGAAAACGTAATGTATGGGTAAGAGAACAAACAGGTGTTACTGACCTCATTGAAAAAATTAAAAGACTGAAGTGGAGTTGGGCTGGACATATTGTTAGAAGAGATAATAGCAGATGGACAATTGAAATTTTAAACTGGATTCCAAGAGATTGTAAAAGACTCAGAAAGAGACCAACATGTGAGATGGATGGATGAAATAAGAAAGTGTGCAGGGGTGATGTGGAGAAGAGAAGCTAAAGATAGGAAAGGATGGATTGAACTTGGAGAGACCTTCATCCTGCAGTGGATTGATAATGGTTGATGATGATGATGATGATGATTTTATTATAATTTTAATTGATGTACATACATATAAAATTAATGGAATTAGTCTTATCAAATTTAACACAACCAAAAAAAGTATAATTGTTTATTCCTATTTTTATTTTTGATATCCAATTTTCAAAATATTAGTTTCAGCTTTTTTTTGTACATGTATGTTCATTATATATATAATTTTTAAATAAAATTGCAATTATTTAACGTTATTTATTCAAATGTACAATTGAAAATCACGACGTTGAATAACTAACTTTGAAAAATAATCATGCATTATTGAGATATATATATACCTGAATCAAATAGATATGAATAATTTCAGATCTTAAAAATTATTAACAATATTTTTTTTGCTATTAAAATAATACTGGTAATATATATATATATATATATATATATATATATATATATATATATATATATATATATATATATATATATATATATAATATAAAAAAATAGGTATTAAACAAATGAAATATTTCAAAGATTTGTCAATTATCTTTCCACAACATTTATTGAAATAGACAATAATACTCATAGTTAATAAGATTCCAAATGGTGACGATAGATATTTTTTGTTTAGCATCAAGATAGCCATTTAATGACAATTAGTTACATAGTCATAAAAATTCTCATAATTTGGTTGCATAAAATATTATATAGGATTACTGGAAATCTTTTTTTTTCCAAATTTTGTATTTATTGAATCTCTTGGGATTAGGGGGCATACTTACTAACCAACAAATCATAAAAAAACATTACATTTGTGTTAATATAAAAAAAAAATATGTAGTTTTAGAGAAATAAAAAGTTTGAACATTATAAAAGCTGATGGATTATTTATGTGTACATGCCTACGATTTGTTGCACTTCTGATCAGTTTACTAGAAAGTCATCTGAATATACATCAGTCAATTATTCACGGGTTGGATTCCAACTAATAAAGCAAACAATATTGTAATCTAAGCCCTGCATAATTTTCTGTATTGGTAGAATACCAGAGTTGAGCATAACGTTATCAGAACGATTTATTCTGGGCACTTCCGGAATGCAAACTACTTACAATCTCCGGACCAATGAAGCTATTTAATTATTAATTTTAATGAAATCTAGTAGACTGCCGTGGTGACTTCTTTAATGGGAGCGTGATCAAAAATATCTGTTTTAATTTAATATGATTCTAAAAGTCATTTCATTAATTTCCTAAATAAAATAAACAAAGCAGATCTTTACGAATTAAAAGTCATAATTAATCCACTATCGCCATTATCACTAATAAATAATTATGGTAATTTCAATTCCAAGTGAAAACAGATAGATAATGGAAATACCACTTCTAATAATATACTAATGTTTTGCATTGATTAAAAACTGATCAGTAAACCACAATTACATCTATATACAGAATATGCTAGCCCATTAGTCAGTTTATTTGACAGTTAATGATATTTTTAATCCTCTATAGCAAAATCTTTTTTTCTGAAATTAACATGAACTTTTCTAATTGCCTGTGTTCATAGTATTCTAAACCAAGTCATATTTTTCTAATGAAAGTAATATCTCACAAATTTCAGCATAACGTTTTTGTAAGCAAAGGCTATTCCCATTCTTTTTCTCTATATGTTCCTTCCAAGAACAATGTTTTTTGGTTGGTTTTAGGATATTGCCATAGAATTTGTTAAATTTTAATGAGCATCAATAAATGAAAATTTGTTATATCTTCAAGTACACAAAATTATATAATATAACAGTCCTAAATAAAATTGCAAGATAAAAATACCCAATATTTTAACTGTCCAAAAAGAATGTTATGACATTGCAGTTTCAATTTAACAAGTTCTCTTATAATTGGCTTATAAAAGATTAAATGTTTAAACATAACAAGAATGCAGTTTTTGGTATATATGAAGGTAATAGAGTGTAGTCATAAGATAAACACTATGGAATGTTTTCTTTAAGACCATCAAAAGAATATTGGATATTGCATATATTTTTCTTTTTAATAAATGAAAGCTTGTGCAACAGTTTTATAGAAAATTTGATAATTATTTAATTGATTGCTTGAAGCATGTCAAATGCTAGTGGCAGCTGATTTGTTGATATTTTGTATTTTTTAAAAAGTTCATGAAAACTATAAGACTGATGTCAACAGAAATCCCAGCATTCATTGCTGCATGAAATCCTCTTTAAAATGGCATATCACAAATTGAAATCAGACATAATTTGAATTTTTTATTAATAGGTTCATTCAATTTTTTTTCTTTTCTGGTCAGTTTACTAGATTGCATGAAGAAGACAAAAGCAGAATTTTATTATCAGCCACACTCATTAATAAAATGGATTAAATATGTACTGATGATTCGCATTTCAAGGCCTTCATGCCAATAAAAACTTTATCAGAGTATTGGGTCATAATTCTTCAAATTTAATTTTTTAATTATTTGAATATTATTTTTTTTAAAATTATTTGATAAATGGTATAATTTATTAATGTGTTTGCATTTGTATTGGGGTGTTTGTGTAGTTTGTAAAACATATAATATTAAATCATTTATGCTCTTTATTATACAGTATTTAAATTTGTATTCAAATATAACAAAACTGAATTATGTGCAATGTAATTTTGGACCTCTGCTCCAAGTTTGAGGCAACCTTGTTTTATAGACATAATAATTCTCAATAGGTTTAATCATTTATTAGTGTGCTTATATTTGTATTAGTGTGTTTGTGTTTGCACTTGTATGCATTTGGACAACAAGTAATGATTTTTAATATAAAAAATATAGAGTAGTGCAATGTAAATTTTAAGATTGATTGTCATCAGATGTACAGGATGGTTGCAATGGATAAAAATCACAAAATTTAAAATATCTTCTTTATCACCTTTTTAAAATATTAATATTAATACTGCATTCTTCCAAACATATGGTACATCTTTATTATTTAAACATTTGGTATATAACATTGTCAAATTTTTTTCCTGTTTCTTCACCTGTTCCTTTTAAGATACCCATTGTAATTTCATCATTATTTTGAGTTTTTCTATTCTTCATAAATTTAATTGCATGTCTCACTTCTTCATTTAAAATCCAGAGCTATTCAGAAAAATAATAGTTATAGGGGTTGTTTTCAGTATTTTTATTACTATATAATTCCTGATAGAATTTTTTTACAAATTTTGTGATGTCATCTCTCTCTTAGTAATAATTATAACTTATGGCAGAAATATGTTTTTTTCCAATACAAAGATGTTGTTTGACACTCTTGAAACTTTTATTCCATTCTCTCTCCCACAACATTCCTTACTAGTTTCCAATTATACTTTTTATATCATTATCAACTCTTTTTTGCACAATTTTAAAAATATTGAGATATTCAATTCCTCTTAATGCATCATTTTTATAGATTTTCATACAAATAAAGAAACAGCAGAATTGGATTATATTTTGACTAACAGAAAATATGTATTTCAATATTGTAAAGTTCTTAATAAATTTAACACTGGAAGTGATCATCCATTAGTGAGATGTAAGCTACATGTTAATGCAAAAAATAGTGAGACCAAATTTATTAAGGAAAACATTTACAGTTGATATTCCTAATACACATGGGTCTCATTTTATGCTGTAGATAGGTTCCACAGAAAACCTGCATTAAAAAAAATTGCACAAAAATAGACTTAACTTACCTTGAAAAATGGGGGATAGGGTCTGTAATTTTCAGAATTCGCATAAAAGCAAAGTGACAAGGAAAAATTACTTTAAAATTCACATTAAAAAAATAAGAAAATAAAGTATGACTAATAAAAAATATCAAATATTTGAAAAAAATTGGTACAAGGCAAACTTTTTTTACTTTTTTTTTATTAACTACAATATTTAATTGACATTTTTTCATACGTATTTTAATCATTATCGCTATTTTCGAATGTGCAGTTCATTTGTAAACTAGTAGGAATCAGATTCGTCGATGTGATGTGATGTAGCTTCTTCTTGAACGAAGTCAAGAATCTCCATTTACACAACTAATGCCAATTTTAGTCTTGTGCTGTGTTAATGGTTTTCTGTTGACAACTGTTTTTACTACTGAAGTAAATTTTAAATGTTCACATTTTGTTTCTATATTAAAAAAATGAGGATCGCAATCATAACAAAAAGATTATACATTATCATTAAAAATATTATTTTCAGTTTATAAAATCAATAAAATCTTCGTTATTTATTTTAAAAATCTACATTATTTATTTCTGTTATGCCTAACAAAATACATTTTAAAAGTTTAAAATTTTTGAATATTGCAATATTTTTATATGTAAGTATAAATCTATTATTAATATTTACTCGTTAGTATAAGTAGGTTAATTATTCTAAATATAGTTTCAGACCATATTCACATTAGCTGCTAATATAACGTTATATTTTTGAAAAAAAAAAAAAGTATTTCAAGTCAAAATAAGTTATTAATAATTTAAATTTTTTGATATCTAATAAATATAATGAAATATAAAAAATATTAAGAAGAAATATGAATCGCATAACTTCAAAATGGCATTAAAATAATCTGCATAAAATGAGACCCAGGTCTGTTCAGAAACATTCCAATGCATTTAAATTTGAGCTTGCTAATCGCTTCAAATTATAACAGATTTTTAATATGGTTCAGATTGAACAAAATCAATGGGCAAATAAATGATACACTTTTAAAAATTGCAACAATGATAGTTAATATAAAAAGCAGCTACAGATCAGTAAATAGTCAAAATAAGTCATAGATCACATGACCCTATTCTCTTAAGCTTGTAATTTATAAACAATGAGGATTGCTAATTCCTCAACAAGCTTTATGATAAATGCTTAGCTAGAGAAAGCATTTAAAATATCTCTGTCAGAACCCCCCCCAATCTCTGACCATGGTTTTGTGCTTTGGCACTTCTCAGAAAGGTGCTAGGATAAGTTCAGACACTAGGTCAGTAAAATTTCTACTGAGACTTGACAATTTATGAAGAAAACACGGAATTTATGTGATTAACCCTTGCAATTTCTGACATTTTCTTTTGTTTCATTTATTAAAAATGGTCAACCTTTTAATGGTGTATAAATTCTTTATTTTATTCTAAAACTGAAATAAATGACTTTGATTTTTTAAATTGTATTTTATATATTAATAATGTTCTAAAAAATTACATTAGCCTTTTTAAATGTTTGAAAATTTACTTCTAAATCAGAACAGTATAATGAAACATTATTTAATATATTGGTCTAAACATTCTTCTAAATAATAAGTATTTTTTATTTTAATTATTTTAAATGTGAACAAGCACATATTGATTTTTGATACACCTTTCAAACTTAGTTTAAAATATGACATTTGCTTTATGACTATTAAAGTATTTGAAAAAAATCCTAAGACTGTGTCAATTTAGACAGATGATTATCCTACTAATGAGTTTCATAAAGAGGCTCCTTGTAATAAATCTTTCCTTAGAGAACAATAAATTCAAGCCTTGGATGTTAGCCACTATCCATAAGATACTTTTCTCTTTAGATATATTTTCAATTAAAAAATCCATAAAATACATTATGGGAGATCTACATTATAAAAAAAAGTATGTTATTATCACATACAACAACATTTAAATTATGTTCTAATGTTTTGAAACAATCCTGTTTTTACTGTAAGTAAATCTCAAAAATTCCTAATGAATATGAGAGTTATCAAGTTAAATATAAAACATGCATCTTGATGAAATATATGTTTAATTCATGCAAAAAATGAGAAAATTCCAGAATGCATTCATCACAATGAAAAGTAGAATGTATTTAATGCTGATGGATGATTGTCATATGGTACAGTTGAGACAAGGGATGACTAATAGAAACCAAATCCCTTAAGTATATATAAAAAGCTTTTTTGTATCAGTGCATCTTTCACATTTAGATTATTTCTATTAGAAACATGTATTATGCCAGGTATAAGATGAAACTCTCACACTATTGATAATTTAGAAACTCTGCACTTTTTCAACCATCTTTATATATATATAAAGAGGATGCTCTGAGGAAGGTACTTGATTTTGTGCTGAAACGTCAGCATTTAGCTTTTTCACTA